>JAJIYU010008304.1:0-18133 GCA_030144865.1 Tinospora cordifolia | reverse complement strand
TCTTCTACCATGTAAATTCATTCCTAGTTAAATTAGAATTTAATCCATAAAAACCATATCTCAACCATCCATTCAAAATTATATGCGTCACAATAATATATCCACAAAAATATTGATTAGGCTTCAACTTCATATATTTATTCCCTAGTCTTCATTTCGCGCGTCAAACTCGCAAAAATAACAAATAGATAAATAATTTTTCAACCATCGAAGAAAATTGGCAAAAATATACCTCTTCGCCGCTTGATCCCTTTCGAACTGTGATTTGATGTACTAATTCTGATTCGAAGGGGTTTACAACGGCTCGTATGAGTTTGAAAGTCTTAGATCTGTAACACATCCAAGTTTCATATTTAACTTCACATTATTGAATTAATCCACTAACACCAACATAAAGCAAAATTGTATTTTCACCCTTAATGCTCAGTAGTTGTTTTTGCTTCTTCTTCATTGATTCAGACACAACGACAACACGCAGCAGTTAGCTCAATGACGAACAGCAGCTGCACCACGACGTTCCCTAGTTGCTGCAAAACACCAACTGCACCACGATGTTCCAGTAGCTAAAAGGCACAGCCACAATCATGTTCAGCTTCTTTCATTCATCCAAAAACCTATCCCTTCCCTTCACGGACCAAACTAGCAGCTGGACCAAATCACACACCAAGATCACCCGTAGCAAAGAAAACTGAAGATGCACTAGCAGCTGGAAAAATGGAGACACACTAGCAATGGAAACAGAGCCTTGTAGCTCTGTTCTTCCTCTGTTTGTTCGTCCAAATCACAGCAAGCTGGAAACGCACCAACACAGACTTACACCACGCACTGCAGATCTGGTTTCTCCTCCTCTTCCGCGTCTTCTTCTTCTCCACGACGAGTTGCAACCAGAAAACAAAGCTTGCAGCTCTGTTCTCTTTTACCACGCACAACTGCCTGTTTCTTCTTTTTCACGGTGAGTTGCAGCAGAAAACAGAGCTTGCAGCTTTGTTCTTTTTCACCACGGATTGCAGCTACCTGGGTAACAAAATCACATCCGAGAATGCAGCAGCAGCCGAAAAATGGAAGCACACTAGCGGCAACATAAATAGAGCTTTGTAGCTCTGTTCTTCCTCCACGGTGAGCTGCAACAGCTCTGTCCACCACGGTTGCAGGCAACTACAACTTGTTTCTTCTTCTCTTCTCACATGGACAAACGACAACAAGAGAAAAAGAAGGAAAGAAAAAAAAAGAATGGTAGGCAGCAATCCAGCGATGTTGATGCATAACAATGGCTGATTTACAGGTATGGCAAGATCTGGGATGAAACAACTGGATTGTTGCAGATCTAGCACACTGCAACTCGGATCCACAGCCAGCAGCCCATGTCTAACGTGCTTGAGCTAAAAAAAAAAAAAAAAAAACAGATCTTGGCTAGTTTTCCAGATTCGGCGAGCTGCAACCAAAACCTTTAGATCTAAAAAAAACTACACTTCGAATATGAAGTTTCTTCCTTCTTTGCAACGGATTTGCAACGCTAGATCTAGAACGTGTTGCAGATCTGAAAATCTGGATTATTTTTATTTTTATTTTTTTTAACTCTCTACATGAGTGAAGGAGAGCAATAGCAAAGAAAGTTCCCTTTTTTTGTAAGCTTGTATGACTGACCATAACATGGAGCACTTGCCTATTATATATCTATGAAATATTATTATTTTTTGTTTAATTCACAAAAAAAAAGACAATTATATATATTTTTAAATTTAAAAGTATTTTTAAATTTTTATGGGTTATTACAGACAGGGACTCAAAAATTATTCTAATTCTCTAGCTTAACTATGTCCCATTGAAATTTATCATGGAACATCTAGACTTATCCAAAAAAGAACAATAAAAATTTTAGCTCAAATTGAAATATCGTAGTCATTAGCTGCTCAAATTTACTAAGTTATTCTTGTCCACATTCACACATGACATGAACTTCTTGTATAGGTTCACAAAGTCTTCTTAAGTTTTGTATTCCCAACACTTTAGCTTTAGAATCATGCCACTTCTATTCCCACATTTACGCAAAATAGAACTGATGTAAGAGTCCATCCATGTGCATGATATAGTTAATCAAAGCTATCATCAACTTGGGTCATTTAAATTACATTTCCTTTTTTATCATGGTAACCATGTAAACATTCAACCTCATACTTAGAATAGGGATTCAAATTACTCAACAAGTGCAACCTCATAGTCATTTCCTCTTAGACATTAGAATAGGGATTCAAATTACTACACAAGTTCAACCTTGCATTCATTTCATCTCATAACCCTACCATACTCTTTTCATAACAACTAGTATGTTGTCCATAGTTGCATCATTTAGAATAACATATTGAGCATGAGATTTGTATTTTACTTCAAAAACTATGTCCAAACTAGCTAAATCTCCTTCCTCTAGTGTCTGTTCTTTTCAATCTCTAATCTCCAATTATGTAGTTTTACTTTTGAACCCCTTTGATTTGCTATCACAATCTTGTGGAATTAAGCTTCCAAATTGCAGTAATGCAGGTGCAAAAAGAATGAGTTGCAATGATTCTCAAAAAATGAAGGAAGAAAAAGTTGTGTACTAGAGAAATGGGGTTTTTATGATTGATTTTGTAACACTACTAGTTCTCAAATCATTTACAATTGACACTTTTGCACAGTTAGAAATATATATGTATTCATACTTGCTTTTGTCACATTTTCCTATTCAAAAATCAAGATATTACTATTTTACATATCGTTGATCTTTTGGTTGCACCAGGCTACATCCCATAATACAACAAGGTATATAAATAAATTGGCTCATAAAATGAGTAATAAAAATTTTGGGATAACACATCAATTGAAAAGACTTTAATTTAATATCGAAAATGATAACAAACCAGAGAGACCCATGGTCGAGTTCCAAAGACAAAATAAAAATACTAATATAGTCAATGACACAAACACTCTACACCCACATGTTTAGATTGACACTATAAATAAAAGGCGTGACTTAAAAGGCCCTATTGGTGAGGCTGATTACTACTACTAAGAAATGGCGAGTCTTGCTTGTTAGCACAAACTTCATCAATGGTCACCTAAAAAATTAGAAATGGGGTAAGTTCATCAAGAACCTGGTGGATTATACATAGTACATCACAAGCATTATTAAAGCCAAAATATAAAATTTGCAAACACGTGTTAAACATTAGGCGATTCAAATAGTTCAATTGTTTTGAGTTGATGTTAAGCCGAAAGGACTATCCTCGGTATCCCCCTACTAGTTTGGGATATCATCTAGAGGTAATACCCAAGTGCTAGTTACCTATTCAAGACCATATCTTGGATGTGAGGTCACTTATGACCCTCAGTTCCATCTCACCATTATCACCGACCACAATAGTAGTGTCAACAAACAATCAAGGTTGGGGACACCGACGATGATACAAAATGGTCGATCATCGCCTCGGTACATGGTTAAGATTCTTAATCATCTTTGTTCAGTGAGATAATCAATTTAGATATAACCAGCATGTTCTATAAATCCAAATTCTAGGATATGAACATATGAAATATTTTGAAAACAATTAATCATGCATATGATGAAAACACATACAATTTAGTAGATATTCCTATCACATGTAATTTAGGGCAAGTAATTTTCTTGATTCAAGTTGTACAACCAATTGATTATCAAATCAATCATGCATGAAGTCAATCAATTATAATAAAATTACGATTACATTCTAGCATGTTTCTAGACAAAAACTAAATAAAAGAATAATCATTCTCTATATTTAAAACCAGAATAATACTTAAGAGCAGGGTAATCATCTCCACCTCAATAGTTGATTCTCTTGCATCTTTATGTTGTTGCTCCAATCCGTCTCAAGTTCTCAACCTTTAAAGATTGCAACCATTTTTAAGGATTAAAGCATTCTATAACATTCTAAACATGTTTTAATGATTTTTTACCCAATACAACCCGTAGTCCATTAGAAAGGTCAAAGTGTTAGTTTAATTCTATATACCACGGTAGAGAAAAGGTGCACTGCGATAACCAGAAGCATACATAATACACGAGGGGCAAAACTTGACCCACTACCACAGTAATCCATAGGTTTACTGTTGTAACCATAATGTTGAATATATTGTACGTTATAGTGTCGTAGTAACCATAATGAATCGTCACTGACATGACGCACTACCACTGTAATCACTAGCATTACCGCTATAACTAGAATGAATACTATTGTGTATGAGACTAGAAACGAATGTGCTATTGTGGTAGTACATGTAACACCTCGACCGTGGAATCTAGTTACAATAGCCAATATTTGGGTGCCTTCGTCTCTCAACTTGAGATATGTTCATATTATAGTGAGTAGTTCTCCTACTCTACATGTTGTCACTCCTGCTTTCATTATCCGGATACCAGGATATTATGCTTTCTCATATCGTCTCCAAGTTTATTTGTACCAAGTCACATCCTATCACACATTAGAGTCATCATTAGAGTAATTCATAACATGAATAATCAACAATATTGGGATGATAAACTAAATGAAATAAATCAACTTAACCTCAATATAAATGACACTAAACGCATGGCAATGGTTCAAATGAATAATAAATGTTTGGCCCAATAGCCGATTCCAATAACTAAATTAACAAATAAAGTGAAGTGGGTCCCATTTCCCTACAACTGATAAATAATGAGTAATTGTACTCCTACACAACCTCAACAATGAGGTGTACCATGACTACAAAAATTACTGCTCCTCACTTGTCAACACAAGAGTGATTACTTGAAAAAGATATTAGTGCGGTGATGTAAAAATCGGAGCCCACCGTGATGATATTGTCCCCACCTTAGCCACCATTGACTGGATATAGGGTTTCGTTTTCGGCAAGACTCGAACCTAAGTCTCCCTAAAGCGCTCGACACAATGAGACACCCTCGAATGCACATTTAGCCCAAGAATCCCCCTGGAGTTGGACCAATGTGGGATATTACAATTCACCCCCTTGGGAGCAATCTCGTCCTCGAGATTCACACCTCTAGTTGTAACACCCCAACCCCCGTATCTTTAAGTAGCGTACATTGCCACCGTTCTCTTGACAGTGGACTTAACAAACGACGGGTTGGACTAGTGCTACATTACAAGTGACACACACTTGTTCTTTTCTTTTCAATATCTCGTGCCTTTGTATACAACTCAAGAATACAAAATTTTCCATAAAATCAAGGCAATTTAAAAGAGATAAAGAAATTCAAACTATTTCATTCATAATAGAAATTGAGAGTACTAAACTCTGCAAAAAAAAACTAATAGTTACAACGGAAGACTTCAAATACCTTTTAGTAGAAAGGTATAAAAACTTTGGCAACATGCCCTAAAAATTCTAAAAATATAATATTGTAGACTCTTTCTAAGAACTATCTATATTCAACTGCTCCATGGGTTCATGTTCCTGAAAAATAAGAAAGGAAGAGTGAGCACTTAACCCAGTGGATCCTTTTCGAACAACCATCTTTCATATTCAAACTCATAACACAATCATAATTCAAACACTTGCAAACATTAGACGTTTCAAACAACAATTTGTTTAAGTCAAGTCTCAGACGAGAAGGGCCTTTAATCCCTTGATGTTCTTAACTAAGTAAATAGGGCCCACTCGAAATCAACCCGTTAGTAACATATGTCGGCATCAACCCGTTACACATGGTGACCTACCAGTGGTACACGACCCTCAAGTACTTAGGTCTGAAAATCATATGACCTAACTCATATGAAAAGAACATCATATCCATAGTGTCGCCATGACTACTATGATGGTACGTGGTTATTATCTCCATCATCTTTGATTAATTCTCATATCATGATCTCATAAAATAAATTTCAGAATATGAAATCAAACTAAAATTTAGAATATACATAGTCAATTCATGAAATACTCATAAAACATGCATCATACTTCAATTTAAAAGCCTAAGCATGATACTAATATGGCATGGATGAT
Source organism: Tinospora cordifolia (assembly GCA_030144865.1). NCBI lineage: Eukaryota > Viridiplantae > Streptophyta > Magnoliopsida > Ranunculales > Menispermaceae > Tinospora > Tinospora cordifolia. The sequence continues at coordinate 12,115 of JAJIYU010008304.1, read as the reverse complement.
ATGATTTCTCAAACATGAATCAAAACTAAAATACTAAAATAAACATTTAAAAATCTAGAACTGAAGTTGAAAATCTTTGAATTCAGTGAAAAACACACAACAATAAGCATGCCATGAATTCAAATAAGAATAGAAGGGTGTTCTAGAAATCACTTCCACTTTGTGATGCTTTCTTCCAGAATTTCGGTAGCAATTCCCTCCACGTTCTAATGCCAATGAAAATCGCCCAACTTAATTCCCAAATTTGAGAAAAGAACTTCTCACACACACAAGAAGGGAAGATGGAAAAAGGTGTCAAAAAGAACGCTTAGAGAAAATAAGAGGAGAATTCAACTCTTATTTTTTGGAATGAATGAAATTGAGAGCCTAGGGGGTTTATATAGGTTTTCTAAGGGAGAAAATTAGAAAGTTTTGTGTTCTTTGAATAAAACACTCTAATTCTCTCTAATTTCGTACTTTCTAATTTTTGGAGTAAAATGAGTATTTTTTAGATTTTAGAAATATTTTTTAGAATTTAGAAACAATTTTTTTGGAATTTTCAGATTAAATTCGTATTTTTCGTTAATTTTAACATAATTTTCGTATTTTAAATTTCGAATTTGATCTTGTTCCTAGGATTTTCCTCGAGACACGCATTCGGGTTTGATTGGAGCCGTTGGATTGATCTCATATCAATCAACAAAAATCAGAGTTTCGATCTTAGCCGTTGGATTTCCTCAAGCACATCAACGATCGCGATCTAATCAAAACAACTTTGATGTGGACTATTAGATGATCCTCAAGCGCAGCACTGTTCGCGATCTCATCAATGCGGCTTTGATTTGAACCGTTCGATGATCCTTGAGCACAACACTGTTCGCAATCTTTCAATGTTACTTCGATCTCGACTGTTAAATGATCCTCGATCATAGTGTGCGGATCTGATTTCGCGATCAACAAACTCGCTTCTGGCCGCATTATCATCCTCGAGTTACATACTTGGATCTCTGGCTGTTTAATCTTGATGATTCGGTGCGCTCGTGCATACGTGCGGATCTGATCTTGGCCGTCAGATCATGAGATCAGATTCCAGATCTACGGTTTGTAGTATTTTGAGTTTATTTTTGATTTTTCAACCAAATTTCTTGATTTCTTTTCAGATTTTTTTTCCAAATCTCGATCCCAATTGACTTTCTAATCCTATTTTCATAAAAAAAATTGCACATATCCTTGTATTTTTAGCTATGATATCCCATTTCATGCATTATAATCATATTTTTTCTTCCAAAAATCCCTTAAATTGGTTTTTATTCCTCATTTGGGTAACTAGGACTTGCCAAAATTCTCATTCGTCAATTCCATATACTTTTCTAAGTAAAAATTCAATTTTGATATGAATTTTTTGAGATGTTACACTAGTACACACAGAGTGGCTCTGATACCATTTGTAACAACTTGGGCCCACCATGACGATATTGTCCCCACCTTAGCCACCATTAACTAAGTGTAGGATTTTGTTTTTGGCAAGACTCGAACTCGAGTCTCCCAAAAGTGTTCGGCACAATGAGACACACTCGAATGCACATGTAACTCGAGAACACCCTTGGAGTTGGACTGATGTGTATATGATAGGTGAGCTCAAGAGCATAGTAGATCATACACAAAACATCCCGAGTATTATAATAGTTAAAACATAAAACATGCAAATACTTATTAGACATTAGGCATTTCATACATTTTAATTGTTTAGGTTGACGTTAAGATTGAAAGGACTTTCCTCGATATTCCCCATTATGTTCAGAATATAGGAAGTAATGCCTAAAGGTCATTACCTATTCAAAACCCTATCTCAAGAGTGATGTTTCACTCGATCATTAATCTAGGGAGTGAAGTCTCACTAGACTCTTAGTCTCATCTTACTACTGTCACAGTAGCATCAAGACCCGCCTTGGGTTGGGAACACCCATGATGATGCCAGACTATTGCCATAGTATTTGCATTACTGTGCCAAAACATGGTTATTTCTCTTAATCGTATTTGATTAGTGACCATAAACATATTCACAATTCCCATATCCAGATATAATTAAATGATGGATATAAATCAATAGATTATTGCACTTATAATCACATCAATAATGTCATTCTTCACATGGTATACATGGCACATATTTCAACAGTAATGACATTCATGGATAGTATAACATGCTATCAACATCATAATGACAATTAATCATTCATATGTGTCACACCCATCCCTAGCATACTTCTAAACAATAAATATAGGTAAACATTTAATCATGTTTCACATTTAAACCTAAATAATAATAAAGAGTTTAAAAGAGTCATCTCCACATATTTTCTTGTTCAGTTCCTTCCAAAGCCTCACTTCATTATCCCAATCTTCGTGTATCCTCAACCTTTAAGGGATTCAATCTCATGAATCTTAGAATCTGAAGCAGTTGTACTGTTTCTAAATAGTAATACAATGAGTTTCAAGTGTATGTGGCGCATGGAGTGTAAGAAGGTCACTACAGACATATATTGGTCTATTTTTCTCTTGTGTACCACAATAGAATTAGGACTTACTGCGGTAACCAAGATTTGTGCATGAAAACACGAGAATGCAGTCACACTAGTGTTACCGTAGTAGCCACTAAGGTTAATCGCACTCCTACGGTAGGCTACCATGATAATCTAGGTTCTGGCCAATTTTTCCATGTCGTTACTGTGTTAGTCGTGAGCGTTGCCGCATTAACACGTGAGATATTTCACATGAACAGTGCACTATCGCGATCATTACTACGGTAATCTCATAAATTTCAAAACTTGCATTCTGTTCATGTGTTTCTCGTTTCCTCTCGTGCATGGGACTTCAATACACTGAAGTTTAGATTCAAAAACATGAATTTCAAAGGATAGAGAAAATCTTATACCTCGTTTCTATCCCTCTCTTCCTTTGTTCATCTCCAATGGACATCTAGAATGCTTTTTATGTTCTGTTACATCAATCCGGCGACATGCCTTTAGAATACATTAGATAGCGATGGAAAATACATATTCAGTGTATTCAGCATGGGCAAAACGCCTTACCTCATTTGTATTATGGTAATGCAACTCATCACAGTCCAAACACCTAGCAAATTATGTAGTTCCTCTTCTGTTGATCTTGTAGCCAGCAATAGGAGTGTGGAATGGATCAGAACCAATCTAGAATGCCTAAGGGAGGAGGTGAAGGCCGTTTGGTGGTGGTTGTTTCAGTTTGTGGGAGAGAGTGCACGATTGTAGGATGAACACTAGAAATTAGGGTTTCTCGCGCAAGGTTTTAGCATATATAGTTATGCATTAGTGCAGTAATTTGATTCATTACCGCGGTAACCAAGACCATATTTTTTTTCTAGGTTTGTCTCAAATTAGCGCAGTTAGCTACCACGATAGTCCATGGGTGTTATTACACTACTATGGTAAGCTACCATGGTAGTCAGTGTTTTTTGCGTTGCTTAGTTTCATGCAACGTCCCATGTTTCGTTCTGACTTATTGGTCCTTTTGTTCATCAAGTATACTACTTAGGCATCATAATTTCATGGATTTCACAAAGTTTATTGCACTCAAAATATTTTCATTAAATTTTTGTTCATCGAATTTCGTACGAACTTTGGGGTATTACTAGCTATCTCCCTATAATATCCTAAAGTTTTGTACTAAATGAAATGAAATAATGAATGGAGTCCAATTCATTTTTTAGAATTAATTAGCAAGCTTGAATTTGCCCAAAAAGCTCATAGGGGAGCGAAATTTAAAAAAGGGAACGAAATGAAATGAAGTGAATACCGCAAATAGCTTAGGCATTTTGCCCGATTAAGAGTTCTTTTACTTGGTATACATCAAGGAAATCTAAATTAGGAAAGAAAATGAGAAAGAACTTATCCAATTGAGAGATATGAATTCTTATTAAATTCATATGAACCTAAAAATATATGCTAAAGCCTAAAATCCTAGCCAAATGAGAAATATGAATTTTCATTAAGTTTATGTAGACCCAAAAATGTGTAAACATCCCTAAGCATGTGCAAGTCACATGGGTGATGATGCAAGCATGACATAATAGTGTTAGACCTCATTGTTGGGGTCACTGTTTGAATAAAGTTTAGTTAAGGTTGTTGTTTGAATAAAGTTTAGTTAAGGTTGTTGGTTATGTCATATGGGTCTAGTGAATCAGTAGCTATTTATTTATTACTCTTGTTATTAGGAACACGACCAAGGGGCCAAAACCTCAGCTTATTTTTGTTATTAGTACTTGAATTGATATTTCATCTCAGAATTTTATAGTTAATGTCATTTTATTCATTCATTCATATGTTTTATGACATGTAACCTGGTGTGTCTAAGAGATTGGTTATGGCATTGTAACAGTAACGCCTGGGGTTCTTGAATGGAACATGTGAATAAGAATGAAATTGAACATGTATACATCTTTATGTGTGTAATATTATGATATAATAAAGAGTTTGGGAAGCAATGTGTTACATCTCATCTATCCCTTTCAAGGTGAAATGTGCAACAACACATGATCTCTGATGTCAAATTCAAGGACCTTCATTTTATTATTTGTTTTAACTCTTTTTTTTTCAGTCTTGAGAAATTTTTAAATTTTGTTGGATCCTCCTAATTTTCTCTATCTATTCTTGAACAAACTCAAGTTCAAGCATCGCTTTATCCCCAACTTTAATCTTATACACTGGCAATTTGCATAGTGTTCCATGTACTGCCTCAAATGGCATCATGCTAATATTAGACTAAAAACTATTGTTGTACACAAATTTTGCACAACAAAATGCGGTTTTCCTAGTTATTACCAAACTTAGGCACAAACAAGCACAACATTCCTTCTAGTACATTAATTAATTATTTTGACTGCTTATCATACTGCGAAAGAAAAACTTAACTAAAGTTAATCTGCATCCAAAACTACGTTTGTAGACTTTGCCAAAATCAAGATGTAAACCTCGGATCTTGATCTGGAACTATTCTCATGCACATATAGTCTACTCCTGTTCATCGGTAAGAAATGAGTAGACTTTGTAAGTCAGTTTACGATTACTCAAATAACATTGTGTCCCCTTGGAATCCTGCATAATCCCATGACAATATTTATAATCACATGCTCTCATTTCTACTTGGAAATGGCCAACATTCTAAGGTAATACTAGGTCTCTGATGCTCAACCTTAATCTGTTGGCATATTTTCAATTTTGCACATATTCAACATCTTTCTTCATTCCTGGCCACCAATAAGTACATTTGGCATCCTAATGCATCTTATTGGTGCCTGAATGGATTACATGGTCAAATTGGTGAAGCTCATGAAGTATATTCTATCTTAGGTGATGATCTGATAGTACCCAGAGTCTACCTTTGAAGCATAGTGCATCATCAATATCCATAAACCATTCCTTTATAGAATTGTCCTTTGCCCAAGTTTTGAACATCACATAATCCATACCTCGTGGCCATCTCTTAGTGAGCTCATGTATCAAAACCGGTTGGGTTCTCAACTATGCACAAACCATTGACTCAATAGACATCTCGAAAGTACTTATCACACATAGTCTATCAGTCTCCACTCCTGAGACATTTATTAAGCTAAACATGTTATTTCAATCCACTTCTTACTTAATGCATTGACACTACATTTGCCTTTCTCAGGCGATATTTAATCATAAAATCATAATCCTTTAGTAGTTCTAACCACCTACGTTCTCTCATATTTAGATCATTTTAGAAAAAAATAGGTATTTTGGGCTTTTATGATTTGAATATTAGTGTAAATTTCTCATCATATAAGTAATGCCTCCAAATCTATAATGCAAATACGATCCTTGCCAATTATAAATCATGTATACGGTAGTTTCACTCTTGAAGTTCAAATTGTCATGAGATGTATGCAATCATCCAATTATTTTGCATCAATACCCACCCCAAACTTAATCGTGAAGCATTTGTGTAAATAACCAACTCCTGGCCAAGTTCTGAAAACATTATCATTGAGTGGTTGTCAATGTTGTTTTAGCTCAATGAGGGTCTTCTCAGAAGCAATTTTCCATATAAATGGAATACCATAAGTGATGTAGCAATATTGGAGAAGTTATGCACAAATCGACAAGTAATAACCTGCTAAACCTAGAAAACTCTGGATCTCCGTCATTGTAGTAGGTCTTGACCAGTTTATGATAGCCTCTATCTTAGTTGGGTCAATCGAGATACCATCCGCTTCAACCACATAACCTAAAAATTTTACCTTAAACATTAGAACTGGCATTCACTAAATTTAACATAAAATTGGTGTTCTCTGAGGGTTTTCAAGCTACCTTCAGATGCTTAGCATACTCTTTCTAAGACCTTGAGTAGATCAAGATATCATAAAAAAAAATGATCACAAACTAATCAAGATATGGCATAAACACCCTTTGCATCAAGTCTATAAACGTCATTTGGGCATTCATTACACCAAAAGGCACAACCATAAACTCATAATAGTCATAACCAGTTCTGAATGCTATCTTTGAAACATCTTCTCCCCTGAATGGTACCCAAAATAAATATCAATTTTAGAGAACACATTCACACCTTTCTATTGGTAAAATATATCATCAATATAGAGAAGGGGATACTTATTTTTTTTACTATGACTATGTTCAACTAATGGTAATATAATCGTAAGCTATTGTCTTTCTTCTTAACAAACAAAATAGGCTTTCCCCGTAGAGACACACTTGAAAAAAATGAAGCATTTCTTCAATAGGTTTTTCAACTTGGCCTTTAATTCTTTCAATTCCTTTGGCACCATTTAATAAAGGGTAGTCGAAATTGGTTTTGTTCTAGGAACCAATTCAATTTTGGAATCGATATCCTGTTTAGGGGGTAAATTGAGTAGATCATTGAGAATTATGTTCACAGACAACCAAGTTATCCTCAACATAGCCGCACTAGATTCTACCTCAGTATATGCCATGCTAATCAATGCACCGAACTCATCAATGTAACTAGCCTATCCCTAATGCTAGGTATGTTTGACACTTTACCTTGAAATTCAAAAGACAGGTGATCAAGAATCTACAAGACAACTTTCTTAGCAAAGCAATCCATGTTTGCATGATATACAAGCAACCAATCTATACCCAATACCACATCAAGCTCTAAGAACCTGAGCCCTCTAAAATCAATCATCTTCTTAAAGTCTCCTAGCCAAAGTGTACACCTCTCGTAGACCATGATAGGGTATATTCATTATCCTGCTGTCATACTCAACATAAACCAAGTCTTTGCATTAACCAGGCTAAGGCTCAATCTATCTAATACATTTTCTGGTATGAAAGATAAAAGTAGATTTAGTATCAATCAATACATAAGCAAGCATATGGCTAACATAAACTGTACTTTTCACCAAAGTCTTAGTAGCCTAATGGTCTAGCTCAGTAAACGTTCTTATGACTCTCAAATCACATATTTCTAGGAATTGATTGAAATTGGAGTTGATGCATGAAGACAATCGTATCTCTAATGCCTTGATTGACCATATGACCAACATACACCCATCGACCTCTGTAACACCATATTACTTTGCTGCCATATGACCAACATACACCCATCGGCCTCTGTAGCACCATATTACTTTGTTGCCATATATGGCACAATGTTCCAATCCCATACAAACAACCTCCTCTTCCTTGGCCTTTGCCTTTGCCTCTTGCAATAATTTGAAAAAAAAAAAGAATAAATTTAGTTAACAAACACAATAAATATGATAATAATAGTAATGATAATAATGATAATTATAATGGTGATAATAACGATAATAATATCAATAAATAATAATAATAATAATAATAATAATAATAATAATAATAATAACAATAATAATAATAATAATAATAATAATAATAATAATAATAATAAATAATGTTGATTAATTCATGAAAAAAGAAAAGCTTAATTAATTTTCAACAATTGAATACGTTGTAGGCCCATTATATAATTTATTAGGGTGAAATTTTATTTCTTGTTGATTGAAGTAGCAAAATTTGTATTCATATATGATGTACCAATTAAATTGTTGTAACTTGAACTGCCATTGTAATGGGTCATTATCAGCATAAGAGATAGTATTTTAAAGTCATTGATGGTAACTATGTTGTACATAGTAGAATAAATGTCATTGAAAGATTAGAATGAGTTTATGTTAATAAGCAATTTTATGCTTATATATTGATAGTCATAGAATAATAAAGGAAAATAGTGAACATTGACTACCACACTAATGGTTAAGACTACCGTGATAAACAACACAAAGAAATATAATTGGACAATCACATTAACTATTGTAATAGTCACTTCTACTATTGTGGTAATCAATATAGTGGATGCAAAATTGCACCGGCCTAATTTTGAACCAATTTGTGGGAGGCACATTCCACAAATCCAAGGGCTCTTGGAATGCTATGTGGATGGCATAAAATTGTCCAACTTTGAACCTCTCATTGGCCATAAACAAATACGCAATGATTACACTATTTCATTAAAAAAAGTTAAAAAATGAGCAATTGCACACTTGCATTTTGGTGCAAGTGTAGTTACTCAGATTCAAAAAGTATGGGAGCTCTTCCCCTAGCCATGTGCAACCCAATTAACATTAGAGAATATTCTCCTCTTAAAACCTAAGAGCGTATCCTACTGACCTAGCATCTCATGCTCTTGAAAAGAGATCAAGGGAATGGGGGATTCCATTCTCTAAAGTGTGAAAAATGGAGATAGCCATAAGCACCATTTTCATGATAGAAGAAAGGATATCTAATCCATGAACCCCAATTAATCGATGCCTTTTATAAGTATATTCTAACTCCATTCACTAATATTCTCATATATATTAAAGTAGACCTAGCCATGAACACCATGTTCATGATGGAAGCAAGGATGTCTAAAAATTTTGGAGGATACTTTGCGCAATAATCAAGACCAAAATACCCATTGATTATGGCCTATGAATGATCTCAACACCTCAAGGATGGTATGAATCTATGACTTATAGGCCTAGAACCAAACTCGTGAAGTTGGGTGGTAACACACCTAGGTCTAAATTTTAGAAGACATAAGACCTGCTCACTTTGTGCTTATTTTTGACATTGATAATGCACGAACTAGACCATGACCACTATATCTTTTGAATCTATCTAGTGCCATCTTCAAAATACCACAAGAAAGATTAAAAAAATGGTGATTCGACCTATGAGAACCAAGAACATGTGCCATTATTAGCAAACACTGACTAGCAAAGGAAAACCTAACTTTTGACCTTAAAATCCTTTGTAGACAAGTAACTAAATGACCATCGTCACGGTGAGCATTGAAAGAAGAACAAAACAAGCTATAGTATACGCTCAAAATCAACGAAGAAAAAGAGTCAAAAACCTTAACCCAAAAATGGGTAGTGCACTATATCTAGCATAGACTACAGCAATAATAAGAAGCTTGATAGTAAAAAATGTTTTAATTACTGTGGTAGTTTATTCTAGTACCATGGTAAACAAAGATTTTGTTCAAAATAGTATTTTTAAAAATTATGGTTTTGTTCGTGTGCTTTGGCTAATATTTAAAGAACCTAAAGAGGGATTTCAAATGATCAAAATGGATTAGAACAACTCCAATGTAACATCTCATCTCCCAATGACCATCTCTGAGGGTATAATGCCAATATTACCCTCATTCATCATTAAATGCAATCTAAACAATTAATACAACATTCATTATAGTGGTTCATCAACCGCCCCTTTGATATACACAAACGACTCGTTGGGTCACTAGGAAAACAAGACATTACTATTATTCATTAGTACTTGCGTCACAATCTTGCACCAATACAAGGTCAACAACTAAAATAACCATGTGACAAATAAAAGTGATATCATAAATGTAACACCCCAGCCCCCGATCGATGCGCCCCCGGGCCCCGCGAAGAGATGCGTGCCCGTCTAGCAGGAGAAGCCACATGACGGTCATCTACTGAGAACCAGAGCACTAATTAATTCATCTACACTATCTTTCTTTCAAAATTTTCTTTTCAATTCATTTTTTAAGAAATGATAAAATCAATTTAAATAGACACAATTTTTTTTTAAATAAAACTTCTAAGTAAATAAAATAGATCAATGAAATTACAAATGAAATGAGAAGCTTTAAGCCTACAAATAAACAATTTAAAGATCTCTGAAATAAATCTAAAACATTTAATCACATATAAAATGTTTAGTCCAAAGAAAGGGCACATGCCTTGTTTCAAATTAAATTACAAAAAGGATAAGATATACAAACAAGGTATTTAACAAAATAATTAAGTCTCCCTTAGTATCAATCGACTCATGCAGCGTCACATGTCACTTGAAAAAGGAAAGTGGGGTGAGCTCGAGAGTCCAGTAGATCACACAATACATCACTAGCATTATTCAAACCAAAATATAAAACATGCAAATACTTTCATTACATTAGGGCGTTTCAAATGCTTTATTATTTTCGTCATAATTAAGACCAAAAGATTTGTGGCCTCGGTGTCCCACTCATGGTTTGGGAGCGAATCCGGAGGTAATACCCGAGGGCCAGTTATCATTCGGGACCCTGACGGGGGTGTGAGGTTCGAAGTGACACCCAGCCCCACAACCAGTCTAGTTGAGGACACTTGTAATGACACCCTAAGGCTAGTCATCGCCCTGGTATGTGGTTTTAGTCTTAATTTAATCTTATTTAGTTTCACAATCACATCACAAAATATTATATCATAAATAATATTTCCAACTCATGTAAATCAATTATACTAGATATCCATGTAGTTTAGCACAAATAAATTATGCTTTATAACCTAACATGTGACCATAACAAGTAGGTAAACATTCATCATGAAGTTTCAGTGTTCAATTTAAGTAGTCCAATCATTTTATTTATTTTAAGCAATCCTAGCATGCTTCTAGGTACTCCTCTAAGTAAACAAACATCATGTTTGGTATTTAAAAATCTAAATAATATTAGGGAGTATAGTAATCATGCCCACATTAATTTTCTTGGTCCTTCGCATCTCCATGCCGCCCTTCGCCACTCTTTGATTTTTAATCTGAAATAAAAACCATTCCATTGAGTCTAAAGCCTCTACAACTCATTTAAATTGAATTTAAAATAGTTTCTCAGGCTTTGATAATTTTGTTTTATTTTATTTTATTTTTAAAGTACTCACGAGGTTCATATATGTGACGACCCACATTTTGATATCGGAACGATGGATCCGACATTCTTGTACTCTGTGTATTTTTCTAGAATTATAATGAGAAAATACAAGATTTTTCCCTATTTTTCTCAATTTCGGATTAATTATCAAAGGAAATAGAAATAATTCGAGAAAATACAATTTTAAGGAGAAAACACAATGAAATATTAGGAAAATGTGTTTTCTTGAGGAAAATAATTTATGGGATTAATTTATGAATTTTTGGAGTAATTATCAGATTTTTAGAATGATAAATAGAATTTTTGGATGAAAAATATGATTTTTGGAGAAAATATGTGAATAAATGTTGTAATTAGGTATAATGTTGATATCTTGATGGAAAATGATGAATTAAACAATTTATAATTGTAGAGGACGAAAAATGTGAAATTTCGGTATATAATACGTATATATTGGTGTATATGTAGAAGTGGAAAAAAAAAGGAGAGGCTGGTTTTGGGTCTGGGCCGGCTCACGGGCCGAACGGCCCATGCGGGCCGGACGACGAGTCGGGCCTGGGGCCCGACCCGAGCGCGCAAACCCGCGCGCCCTTGAAGCCCAAACATGGGCCGGCCCACGGTCTTGGGCCGGCCCACGCGCCTAATAGAGGGGGAGGTCCAGCCCTCCCCTTTGTTTTGTCTTTTTGTGCGAAATTTGGCGGATTTTTAGCATTTTTCAGCCATTTTTGAGCACCAAAATCATGGGAGCATGTGGTATTTGCACCCATGGTTTGGCCATCACTTCATGGCCTCCTTTGTGGCCAATCCAGGCTGCCAACTGGGCATCCAGCATGTGAAGCTAGATGCCACCTGGATTGCCACATGTCACCCA
>JAJIYU010008303.1:0-18135 GCA_030144865.1 Tinospora cordifolia | reverse complement strand
ATTTTAATAATTTGAAAACAACATACTGCATTTCCACTTCAATTTGGATACCTTGAATTATGATAATAACCATTCGTTTCAACCCACCTATACCCTTCGCGTCTATCGTGCTACTGTGACTCTAAGTTCATGTCTCTAGGTTTTCAATTTGTCTCTATGGCCTAGAGTTTATGCTTCTAAGTCGACAACATTTTATTTGTTTCTGGATATAGGAATTCGGATAATAATACTCAAAATAGTATACTATATATATCACACACAAACACTCAACAAACAATCAAACAATACACGCTGGCATAATGGAATCCAAGCTCCATTACGGCTACTATATTTATGCCAAATCCTGGTCTCTAAGGATGACGCAAGACCCACTGTACGCAACCATACCATACTAGTAGAATACAGTGCGTGCAAGTTCTCCCCAAGAGTCCATTCATTGCTCATTACAATTTCGCAAGTGTCTCGCTCATTAAGGCTGGCGCAAGACCCACCATAGGCGACTATCCCATACTAGTAGAATACAATGCATACAAGTTCTGCCAAGAATCGATCACTCACCATACGTGGTTCATCATTCTTCGAATCCAGGATTCCTCCATACCTCTATATCTCTATGCATTCCATACTACATAGAAATCAAAAAATATAGGATCCTCCTGAATCGAATCTTGACCAAAATAAGTGTGCGTTACCATGTTAACAATTTCTAGCTTATATCCTAACAACTTTTATTTGGATCCACCGTACCCTGAAAACAACACCCGGTCTTCCTAGACTTAGGGTTTCAATACTTGGCTAGTTGATTCGTCTATTGAATCACCAAGTTCAAACTCTATCTCACTCTATGTGATACCATCACTCCGAAGTTTTGGACCTTTCCTGAATGGAACTCAACCTGCAAGGCCAATACCGAAGTAAAGCTCAACCTACAGGGCCACCATAGTATTTTCGTCCTATTACGAGTAGTAATTTGAGCACGCTGACATCACCTAAATCTTTTCTAGACTTCTATCCGCCTAGTAGATTGATTCTACTCATTTTATACACTTTTTGAAAGTCAAATTTAGTAGAAATTCTTTTCCTGTGAAAATCAAATCTGGTGAAATTTTCTTTTCCATGAAAAATTCTGTTATGATAAAATCAAATTCTATCTGTGTCAATCTCAACCCAGTAGTTCTACTAATTGGGCTATGATACCACAACTTGGTATTAGAGGAATCATCTTTTTCCTGGTGAGCTACAACCTTAGCCCTAATACCACAACTCGTCACACTCCGGCCACCCCGCACCGGGCCTTTCGCAGCTCTACAGTCGAGCATTGCATGGCATCAAAGCTCAGTGCGTGTACCCGCTGGAGTGTCGGTACGTGTGACTACATTCATTTTCCACTTCTGTTCTATTCAAGTCAAATAATTCAAATAATTTCTTTTCTTTGTTTCAAAGTAAAACAACCTCTTACACGAGATTCATTGTCAAATAAACTTTCAATATGTTTTCGAATAACATTCAAAATTATATCACTGATGTTTCATAGAAAATAATACAGAAAATCAAAGTACCTGCAGAAGCTTCCAAATCTCAAAACATTCATTTGAAATCATTGAATGCATCACTATTCATTCATAATATTTCAAACTATGAAATATTTGTTCAACATATAACATAAACAAAATAATAGGCTTTATAGGCCAAAGTTTCAAATTGTGTTTCGTAATATAAAATAGTTTTCTTTACACAAAATGATATCTAGGTAGGCAACATGCCCATGGTCAAAATACATAAACACTGAAATAGAGGTCAAAATAAAACATCTCTAAAAACTCTCCACCAGTCTCCGGGTCAGTCAATCCTCATTATGCGCCAGGCCCATGAGTACCTGAAAAATGAAAATGGGGTGAGCTTGAAAGCCTAATGGATCTCTCCTACACATTACTAGCATTATATAGACTAACATACAAAACATGCATGTAGTTTCATCACATTAGGGTGATTTAATCACTTAATAGGTCATTTCAGTGGTTCCGTGTGAACACTGTCAAGAATTAACCGAAAGAGTGAACCACCCTCGGTATCCCCCTTGTGGTCCTAGACACAACCAGGCGGGACATCTTTATCACATAGAAGTCTACCTCTGAGACCACGATCCATGAAGATATAAAAATCATATATAAACTACTATGATCTCCCAAATTCGAGGATCACACAGCCACTTGCAGTTTGGCCTAATTTGGGGATACCACGATGATGCCCTAGCTAAACCCTAATCATAATCTAAGTGATGCACCAGCGGACCGTCCATCGCCCCGATGCGTGGAGTTATTAATAAACTATTAATCTTTTTTAGTTTTCCAAACAAGATTTACAAACCATACAGCATAACATGTACTATCCTATGCCAAACAAATCATATAAACCATTCAATAGACATTTCAACAACTCATAACTCTAGAAAGCATACAACCGGACATTATGATATCATGGCAACCATTTCAAATCAATTCACACATTCCTAGCATGACACTAAATACAAGAATCCTCACATTTCATATCCTAAGCCCGCATAATACTAATGAGCAAGGAAGTCTCGCCCACCTGTATTTGTCAAATGAACCCTTGCACCGTTCCTCAACACTCACCACTCGTCAAATCTGAAATCAACATTTACAAATTCAATCTTCCCAAACTATATCAATAACAATCATAGACATCAAATCTGGATCATTGATATAAAATTCGAAATAAAAGAGTTTTTTCCAAAAGTTTTGATTTCTCATTTCACCGCATGAGCATACAAAACTACATTTATTTCCTCCCAAATTCAAAATAGATCATATATAAAACTAATCACTACTTCAAAATACGAGCGGATAGAGAGTTATTAGCTATCAACGGATTTGCACCTTCAAAAATCCTGTAGATGATTTATAAAAAGAATCTATGAGTCGAATTTGGCAAAATTTGGATTTTTCCTTTGTTTTCTCTCTTTTTTTTCCTTTCTCCTCTTTCCCTGGTTCGTGCCCTGTGAATGAGATGAAGTGAAGACTCCCAAACATTCTAAAAACAACAAGTGAATAATTCCATAATTATCTCCTTATTATCCTTTGATTATTCTCATATTATCCCTTTATTATACTAAAGAAGTCAACAATAAGGGTTCATCATTATCTCTTTATTATCCTCACATTATCACATTATTATTCCCTCATTATCTCCCTTATTATCTCTTGATTATCGTCATATTATCCATTAATTATACTCAAAGAAGTCAACAATAGTGGCTCATCATTATCCCTTTATTATCCCCACATTATCCCTTTATTATTTCCTCATTATCTCCCTTAATTATCTCTTGATTATCCTCACATTATCCCTTTCTTATACTTTAAGGAATTCAACAATAATGGCTAATCATTATCTCTTTATTATCCTCACATTATCCCTTTATTATTCCCTCATTATCTCCCTTATTATCTCTTGATTATCCTCATATTATCCCTAAATTACACTCAAAGAAGTCAACAACAGTGGCTCATCATTATCTCTTTATTATCCTCGTATTATCCTTTTATTATGCTCTCATTATCTCCCTTATTATCTATTGATTATCCTCACGTTATCCTTAATTATACTCAAAGAAGTCGACAATAGTGGCTCATCATTATCTCTTTATTATCCTCACTTATCCCTTTATTATTCCCTCATTATCTCCCTTATTATCTCTTGGTTATCCTCACATTATCCCTTTATTATACTTCAAGGAAGTCAACAATAATGGTTCATCATTATCTCTTTATTATCCTCACATTATCTGTTTATTATTCCCTCATTATCTCCCTTAATTATCTCTTGATTATCCTCATATTATCTCTCATATTATCTCTTTATTATCCCTTTATTCATTGCCACCCCACACATTAATGCAAATATGTATGTATGTTGTGTTTTTAACCATTCTACTTTAATTTTATTATATTACTATTTTTATTCTTATTATTATTTATACAACCATTATTTCTTTCAATAAATAGTTTAATTTAATTAATTTCTACACATTTATTTAAAACATGATTCATTTCTTTTCTTGATTATATCACATTTAAAATAAATTTATTTTTTGACATGTATACGTTCTAAAAGTCCAAGTTATTACACCATGAGCCCAATCCTCTCAAGGATCTCAAAAGGCCCATATATCTCAATGCGAGCTTCCCTGAAATCCCAAAGCGTGTTTGCCCCTTGTGAGGCGAAATGCGAAGGAGGACATGGTCACCAACATCAAACTCAAGGACCCTTCTTCGATTATTTGCATAACTTTTTTGTCGGTCCTATGTTGCCTTCATATTCTGTTCAATCCTCTATATCTTCTCATTCTACTCTTGTATGTAGGCGGGGCCCAAGATTGCTCTGTTACCAATCTCGGCCCAACAGGCAGGGGATCTCATGGTCGACCATATAACTCCTCAAATGGCACCATCAAGATGCTCGACTAGTAGCAGTTATTATAAGCAAGCTCGCACACTACAAGAAATGGCACCTACAACAACATACAATGTTCATTGTTATACCCATAAAACAACGTTCATGGTTATGTTGTCAATCAGGATATTGTTAAATGGTCGACTATTTTTTAACAACGGTCATGAGCCTATTGTTATAATGCGTTGTGTATCGATTTAAAAGCTAAGGTTACAACAATGTTTGCACGTTGTTAAATGCTTCAATATTTTAACACATATTTGACAACGATCATCATACTTATTGTTGTAGACATGTTGTAACAACAGACGCATGTTGTGGAAACCCTAACCTTTTAACAAGGGTCTCATGATTGTTGTTGAAGGAACCTTACAATAATGATCGCCCATTGTTAACAATTTAAACCATTCATGAAAACTCCAACCTTTCAACAACTGTCAAATGGACGTTGTTGTATGTCCATTACAACAACATGCGCCCGTTGTGAAAGCTCCAGTATTTTAACAACAATCACCTGCATGTTGTTATATCATGTCTCTTACAACGAAAATTATATGTTGTCATATACATCATTTTTTTTTTAAATCCTAAAAGTATTTTACTACAATATATATTGTATATATTTACTTGTATCTATAAATTCATAATATAAAATAGACATTTACCAAAATATATATTAAACATTTCTCATATCATTTCAAATGCCTCATCTAGTATCACTTAAGAATAATAAATTTCATAATACCAAACATACAATCCATCAAAAAGTGTAATTATTATTTACACTACTTATCATTATTAATCCTAGTAAACAAAAATAAAAAGTTTCATAAACAAAAATTCTTCTTGGATGATCATCACGTCTCATCTTGATACACAATCCAAGCATATAAACTCAACTTCTCCATTGTTCCAATCTTTATACCTACATCAAATAAAAATTGAACTTAATTAGATTAATTCTAAAAAAAAATATGAATAAGAGTTCAAAGGAAACTACCAATTGATAGGTCTATAAGATTACAAGAAGTTGTTAAAGTTAAATATAACAATAATCAATTAAATTAAGAAATATGTGTTTTTAAATCTTCTACTAGAGGGTGATAGATGCAAGTCACTCGTTTAATGATAATGGTGTCCTATGCTCTAAGTTGGTCTGTAGAGCATGCAATATTAATTAATGAAGAGTAAAAAGACTCGAAGTGATATGGAAAAAGAGCATATATAAAGCAAAAAAGAGCATATATAAAAAAACATTTGAATTAAAGAGAAAGAATGACCATACATGATGCTCATATCTTCACTAAGGGGAAAAAAGCAAATCTATAAAAATAATATATGAGAAGTTGCATATATTGTCAAAGAGCATAGTTAAAACCTTTTCTACCATTAGTTAATTGTATCACTGTCACTTTTGACTCTCCTCAAGGTATTTTTGTACCTTCAACAATTCAACTTGCACAATTTCACTCTATGCGTGCATTCCTTAGTTTTCCTTAGTTTTTTAGTTTTAAATGGTTATCATTCTCAAATGGCAAAAAACTAAGCCAGAAAAATCCAAACATTGTTGTACAAGACCTTTACTTGCAAATTCACAAGGTATTTTTTAAAGTTTGAAGGTGCTACGTTATTGCCATTTAAGAAAGTAAATTTGTTAGTTCTTTCAATTTAAGAAACTAAAACTACACTTAACAAGGGAATATGATGTAGGCCACTAGGCTAGAACAAAATAAAATGACCCAAATTTTTTATATAGAAAGCAAAATGCAACCACTAAAACTAAATCAAGGGTAGAACAAATATCAAAATTTCTCAGACAGATTGCTCAGTGGCATATGTCAACATATCCAACTTTTGATTTAATATTCTATGTGCTTATATTCTGTGCCACCAGATTGACCAGCCAAAAGACTAAAGATCCAAACCAACTAACTATTTGACACATAATAGAATTCTCGATAATTCATGTGCCTAAAGGACTCAAGGATTATTAGGAAAAGAAAGCCATGTCAAGCGTAATTAGGCCCGAACAACCTAGCTAGCAAGTGGAAGATACCCATAGTTTATACCTCAATATTTTGCAAATGACACTGTCTTTATAACTAATTCACAACTATAGTAATTTCAATATTGAGGTTTACTTCGTATTCATCTATTAAACAAATAAGAAAGAAAATTAATCCAATCATGTTCGTTTTTTTCTCAAAAAACTCAAATTAATATGTTAAAGAATTCATATTTAATTTAGCAATTATTTTGCAGCATACAGATAGCCTATAATGACACACACAACCTATATAACCAACAATAACATATGGTAATTAAAAGAATCACAAAATCACCTGAATAACGTATAACAATGTACAGAATCCCTCCTATTCTAATCTTAAAGAGGAAATTTCACATTGTTTATTTTAAACCAAAAACTACAGTAGTAATCAACAAACATTATAAGTCATGAACGTGAAAGAGATGAAAGTTGAAAATGTGAATGAAGAGTAGATACCTTATACTAAATAAGAAGACAGTAGTTATGGGGAAAAGAAGAAGAACAATAGCAGTAGTGACGCTTGATAGGAAGAATAGAGCTATGCAGAAAAGAAGAGCAGTAGCAGTAGCGATCGAAAGAACAGAAGAAGAAGCAGTGATGCCCGATGGGAAGAATAGAGTTGTGCGGTTGTGGAAGTGACTGTCCAAGAAGTGATTGTCCATTGATTCTTAGCTTGTTTAGAGGACTTGACAAAAAATGCATCCATATATATAGAAATATTTGTCTTATAATATTCACATAAGTTGACCAAAAATACATCATTATGAATATCACTGAAAATAAAGAACTATAAAGAGTATGATAAGATGGAAGTAAATCACTAACAATCTTAAGCAATTCATTAAACCCAGTTTCTGATAAACCATATGAAGCTTTTAACTTGAATAAAACTATTGTTGCTGAAATTTTAGTATATTCTAAGCAATTAGGATATAAAGATGTCTCTACCTCTTCAACTAAATGTGTGAGGTTTACCTCTTCAGTTTTATGCTCATTTTTTCTATCATGATCTTTTTGAATATTGCATGGTCCTTGTACATTTTGTATGTATCATTCATGTGTATATCTTCAAAGATAGAACCACATGTTTCAAGCCTTTCTCCATGAAAAAACCAATTAGTATATATAGGATCTATACCTTTTATGACTAAATGCTCATATACTAAATCATAATGGTGGCAATTCAAGTTCTTGCATTTTGTACAAAGACACAATATTATGTCTATTTTTCCTAAACTTGCATGCACAAAATTGATAAAATTTCGATAACCATCTCTATACTCTTGAGACAACCTAAAAGAATCAAAATTATTTAAATTTCGAATAATGCAAGCATGTAGTAAATAATGCTATCTAATTTTAGATGTGAGAGTTAACCTTGAAATATGGACCCGTTTTTTATCCATGTGTAGTTAAATATCTTAATTCTTAAATAGAAGAATAAAAATAAGTCAATAGCAAAAATTAATAATGTTTCTTGTTACAACAAAAAATAAATTAATATCTCCAATCTTTTATTTTGTTTTGGTTTCATTAGATGTAGGCTTCACTTGAATGTACAAAAAGACATTCACATCACCCAAAATTTTCAAACCAAAAATATGATTCAATTGATCAATAAAACTGATCATTATAGAGGAAACACTTGTAGTCACTAAAAAAATTAATAAACAGCAAGACCAACCAAAAAAAATTAAATAATAATGAAAATAACAGAAGAACAACAACAGTTACCACACCCACAAGCAAAGATTTCGTTCCTAGCACAAGTAGAGATTTCATTCCAAAATGCCCAAAGAAGAATAACAACAATTACAAGCTGATGATTGTGTTAATTCTGCAACGATTTTGCAGCGATTCTTTAGATAACGAATGAAGATTAGCAGAAGAAAGGCAAGCAAAGAAGATCAATGAACTAAAATGCACAAAGAAGAAGAACAATCGTTACAAGCAGAGATCTCGTTCCCAAATGCACAAGTAGATATTTCGTTTCCAAATACCCAAAGAAGAACAACAACAGTTACAAGTAGATTATTGTGTTGATTCTACAACGATTATGCCAACAACAAATGAAGATTAATAGAATAAAGATGAGCAATGAAAATTGATGAACTGAAACACACAAAGAAGAAGAACAATAGTTACAAGCACAAATCTCATTCCCAAACGCACCAGCAAACGCTATTTCTAAGTATCTCTAAAAATGCTAAGTATTTTTGAAAATGAAGAGTAAAGAAGATGAGTATTCCTGCGTAATTTTAAATAACTCTTAAAATGCTAACCCTATTAAAAAAACTCATTTTATATTTTTAAGAAAATACTAATTAGAATTCAAATAAAAAATTTTATAGCAATTATTTCTATACAAACTTTTTTTTATAGAATTGAAATAAAAAAACCAGTTTTTTGGATAAAAATTGGAAATGTAAGAAGGTAAAATTTTTAATCTTTGGCACTTTTTTATTAATTGCAATGAATTTTTTACTATTTAAATAAAATGTATTTAGTTAATTAAATTATTAATTAACTTCTATATTTTATTATAAAAATAATTATTTCGAAAGTCAACTTATTATTTTTTTTATAAATTCATCTTATTATCAAAAAATTATTAATAAATGATTAATAATTTTGTTAAACAATTAATATTTTTTTATACAAAAATATTTTAATAAATTAGTTCTAGTATTGTAACTATTCAAAATATTATTTTTATATAAATAAAAAAATTTTATCAACTTGTAGATATCAAATTGGAAAAAAAAGAATACTATTATAGTTTTGGAAATACTGTATTATAAATTTATGTTTAGTGAAATAATTTTGTTAAAAAATTGATAATTTTATTTTTTTTAAATTATTTTAATAAATTACTTCTAGTATTGTAATTATTTAAAATATTATTTTTTATATAAATAACAAAAATTTTATTAAGTTTTAGATATCAATTTTAAAAAATACTATTATAGTTTTGGAATATTTTTAGTGAAATAATTTTATTTTTTTAAAAAATATTTTAATAAATTACTTCTACTATTGTAATTATTCAAAATATTATTTTTATATAAATAACAAAGATTTTATTACATTTTAGATATCAATTTTTTAAAAAAAATACTATTATAGTTTTCAAAATATTGTCTTATAAATTATTTTTAGTCAAATAATTTTGTTAAACAATTAATAATTTTATTTTTAAAAATTATATTGATAAATTACTTCTATTATATTAATTATTCAAAATATTATTTTTATATAAATAGGAATAATGTGTGTATTATATTGGTATAACATAGGAATAATGTGTATATTATATAATTAGAAACACAAATATTACATGGTATACACACATTATTCCCATGTTATACCAATATAATTTCAAATATTGCAATTTTTTAATGGGATAAATAAATTACTTCCAATCTGCCATTCCCTTATCATTGTAATTACATATTTTACCACTCAGTTGTATCAATCGTGCCTATGCTATTTTCTTCATTTTTACACATTCTGTCATGTTCTTTGGTATTATAATGGTATAACATAAGAATAATGTGCGTATAACAATTAATATTTAACATATGACACTGGTATAACATCTAAAACATTAATTAACTATTATCATTATATCAAACTCGTATAACACTAGTATAAGACTGCTATAAAACTAGTATAACATTTAATATTTAACATATAACATTGGTATGACATTTAAATCATTAATTAACCGTTGTTATTATTATATCAAACTAGTATAACACTGGTACACATTTAAAATTATTAATTAATTATTACTATTATATCAAACTCATATATCCCTGGTATAAGACTAATATAACTGTGACAACCCATATTTTAGGCATCGGATTGATGGATCCGACACATGTATATTTTGTGTATTTTCTTGAATGTTAATAAAAATATATGAAATTTTCTCAAATTTTTCTAATTTCAAATTTATTTATTGAAAAAAAATTAGAATAATGGAAAAAAATGTAATTTTGAGAAAAAAACACATGAAACTATAAGAAAATGTGTTTTCTTGAGAGAAATGATTTTTAGGATTAATTATTAAAATTTTGAAATAATTATAAAATCTTTAGAGAAATTTATGAAATTTTTGAAAGAAAAATAAATTTTTTGGAGGATTATTCGATTATTGGGAAAATAATAGTATAAATGTTGGAAATAATGTATAATTGAAACAATTTGGTGAAGATTGATGAATAAATGATTTTTTAAATAATTTTAGAAAAAAATGCAAAATTCTATATATATATATATATATATATAGAGAGAGAGAGAGAGAGAGAGAGAGGTATGCACAAAAGGGAAAGGGAATACAAAAAAAGGGAAAAAAAAGTGATGTTTGGGCAATTTTAGTAAGCAACCATGGCTGCTCATGGTATTTGAACCCATGGTTTTGCCATCAAGCTCAACCTCCTGATGTGGCCGATGGGTGGTGCCAATTGGGCATCTCGTATGGATACTTGAGGGCCACGTGGATGACCATATGTTATCCTATTTTGTCATGCAAGCACCCCCTTTATGCAACAAAAAGCTACTCTTGAGCAGAAATCCAGATTTTTCAATTGTTGTAGCCCATGTTCATGAGCTTGTATCTCCCTCGTTTCTCAACCAAATTCACTGAAACTTGACTCATTTTGAAGCTCGTGTAACCTTCTCAAAGAACCTCCAAGCCCCTTGCCAAAATACACAACCATTTGAGATGAAAACAACCAAGAAGGGGTGTTGTTCACCACATTTCAAGCCTAGAGATTTGAAACCATGAGTTGATACGATATTCAAGCAACTGGTTCAAGACCTATCCGAGGTCCATTTTGGAGGTATGACCACTCATTTTCTTCCTTTTCATGTTTACTTCAACCTCCAACTGATAGAAGATGAAAAGCGAAACCTTACACATGTTTTTTGAGCTGATAAAGTTGGTTACTTATTAACTGTTATAGTAGTGTGACAGAAACTGTGTTGGAGCAACTTTAAGGGGCTCACACCTAAACCATTCCAGGTTTATCCCTAAGGTAAGACCCTTTATTTTATCTCTTGTTACATTTATTTAAATGTCCAAGTAGTGGAAAGCAAATACTAGAGCTTTAAATACGTTTTATAAGTCACTGGCGTTGACTGTGTGATTCACTGTTGTGCAGTGCCAGTAGAAACCAGAGGCGTTGGACCAGATTTGAGACTGTGTTCAGAGCACCTAAAGACATTCGTTTAGACTGAAACCAGAGGCGTTTTAAACCTCATAGTTTAGGCTTCTAGGAGGTATAAAGATCTAACCATAAACCTTAGTATTCGTGGTTTTATATGCATGCCAAAATGCTATGTTAAGTAGATGTTTGACACTTAGACTTGAGTTTTAGAATCCATGTGAGGTGTTTGATGAAACGTTTGGGTATGATATTAGGCTTATATGCTTACTGTTTCGAAAAACCCTTGATAAGGGATTATAGTATGACCTACATGCTTGCAATATGTATAAGGAATGGCCCTTAGATTAAAAGTTTGATGAGATAAATAAACACATGAAAGAATGATAGAAAATACGAACCAAGATATTCTTATAATTTGGCTGAGATTTCTGAGAATAAATTAAATAACCAAACCTCAGTGGGTTGAGCTGAAATTTGGTGGAGAGATTCCTAAATATGTCTAGAATATGTACCAGATTTTAGAGCATTTTGATATGGATAAGTAGGTCAATTTATGCAAATAGTCACTGCCTATCACATAAATTTTGAGAATATACAGACCCTGATACCTCAGTTAAAAACACTATCAAATGAAGTCCTAAAATCATGATCTAAAATTATGGTAAAGATTTAAGGAGTCTAGAATAGATATGAAAATTTTGGTGCAAATCTAATGGGATTGCCCATAAAATCAGACAAATTTTTGCGCAGATAGGGTCACAAGCTAAGGATATGCTTAAGTGTTAGAAGTTGGGAATTTTGACCAATTTTGACCTAATGTTGACCAGAGTTCACCAATTTTGACTTTGTTGACCAACTAGGTCAGCAAGTGGAGGGTTTGACTAGGGTTGACCAAGATTAACCGAAGTTGACCAAGATTGATCGGGCATTAACCAAGTTGACTTAGTGTCTTGGGTTGAATGCCCCATTTAACTATGATTACCCATCTTGAAATCATTGACCATTGTAGTCAAGGTGCGCATAGCATGGATTGACTACGACCAGAGTCTTTAGGCTGAGCCAAACTTGATCTAGTTAGCGAATTGACCACATAACCTAGATTTGATTATGTCGACCAAGATGGGTCGAATTAGCATAGATAGACCACCCTTGACTGAGTCAATCCATTAATTGACCAAGGATATAGAGTTAGAATTGAGCCAAGTCTCATGTCAGTATTAAGAAGCTATGTCGATTTCACAGGGCCAAGTGTTAGTGGGACACGAACGGTCGCGAGAGGAGCATCGGGAGTCGAGAGGAGCACTGGGAACGGAGCATCCTGGTGAGTAGTGTTTTCTAACTTATTTCTTAGGGTATTAGATCTAGATCTGGTTGAGCATGCGAGACCTGGAGCTGCCATACTTGGGGTGCGAGTTGTGCTGGTCTCTCATTTGGCCTAGATAGTGACCACCTAGCACAGAGTGCCTTGAGGGGGTTCTGTGGGCCCATGGATGATGGCAATGGCAATAAGTCTTGATTTGAGTCGTCACAATACACCTAACTGTCTGCAACCCGCTCAAGTGGATTTTTGGTCACCTTAGAGGCTAGTGAGAGCCTCGACAAATGTTTTCACTATTTAACTATTTTCAAATGAAGGTGCATGACTACAAGAAGTATGGTGATTTGGAGATTTGCTTGCTAGTTTCGGTTAGCCGTGAATCACAATGAAGATGAGGAAAGAAGAACAAAAATCTGGTTGATGTTGGTCTGCGATGAAGATGAAATAAAACAAAGAGGGTTTTTTCGGTTTGGGCATGATTTAGAGATGAAAATTTTCATATCTAAAATTTTGGGGTTGCTAGTATGTTGATTCATGAAAGACGAAGTTAGTTTGTGTGTTTTGAACCATTGTTGTCCATTTTCTACACAAAGAAGAGGAATGTGATGAATGAAGGAGATGAAAACTAGAAATTCTGGTTTTACAGCTGCTAGTTTGGTGCGTTTTCATGAAGAAGATGAGCTGCAAAAGACATTGATTTGGGGTTTTGTGGTTGCTGGTTTGTGGTTTGTGGTTGTAAAATAGAGGAAAGATTCAAATTTTTAGAGTTGGGTTGCTGGTGCTTGATTGTTATGGAAGATGATGATGGAAAAAAAAACTAGCAATAGGCTGGTCGTGATTTGTTTAAAAGTGATTTTCAGATTTGGATTTTTGGCTTGTTGATGTGATTCATGAATAGAGGAAGAACATGAAGAACAATTGAATAAGAAAATTTTGATTTTTTTGAGCTGAAACCGTGAACAAAGAAGGGCTTCAGATATGGAATTTGGTCATTTTTGGGGATGTAATCATGTACAAAAAAACCAGAAATTGTGTGCACATGCTACTAGTGCGTGGCTGCGGCGTACGCGTGAAGAAGAAATTTGCAGTTGATGCATTCCTGTCCAAAAGAAAATCTTCAACAAAGGAATTTTGCGCATTGATGTGTTTGTTCACGCGACAAAGACGACGAGCGATGCTTAGTAGCGAATATGAATTTGAAAGGTATAATGTGTATTTCCTTACATTATAAAATTTTAGATAGTTGAAACTAATTGTCTTGTTGATTTTAGATATGCAAAATGAAAATTAGAAAATTTAAACCTTTAGTAGTTAAAAATATAAAATTTGAAGCCTTGTTAAATTTTTTTATGTTAGAACTAGTATTTCAATTCATATGAGTTTTTGAATAGATGTTGGAATATGAATATAAATACCAAAATTTTAGGAAATTCGGAGTTTTGAATATTAGAAATCTAATTCTATTTAGAAGCTAAATGTAAATAATAAATATTAGAATTTCTTATTCAAATAGCAATTTATCAAATCATTTAAGAAAAAGTCTTAAGATGAAATAACTTATTTGAAACTTAGAATTTAAGAAATTTATAATTTAGATTTAATATCTGAAGATAAATAATTTATTTTAAAAGAGTAGTTAGGAATTTTTATGTGATAAAATAGAAATTCAGAACTTAGTTCAAATATTAGATATAAAAATCTTTTTTAAGTGAAATAAGATTTACTAAACATAAGTTATTTATTTTTAGAACCCAAATTTAAGTTTTAGTGTTTTTAAATTATTAATTCAAGTCTAAATAAATTATTTAGAAGTTGATGAAGTGTAGAAGCTTGAAAAAAATTAATTATTATAATTTTCTATTTTTAGATTAAAAGTCTAAATTAGTAGAAGTATTATTTTTCTTAAATATAAGTTTAGAAGTGTTTTTGAACTAGATTTGGATAAACACTGAATATCTAAAAATATAAAAATAATTTTTATTTCAGTTTTAGAAAGTTTATTTTGACTTGAATAAAATTAGTTAAAATTAATATTTAAACTTTATAATTATTTTAAAAATTACTTAAGCTTAAAGAATATTTTGGATGAAGTTAAATATGAGTCAAGGACTTAGAAGTGTTTTGTTGATGGTTAAATTGCAGACTTTTATAATTTTAGAGTATCAAATAGCTCGAAGGAAAGTAAGGTGGCCCTGAATCAGATGGGCGTGATTTCCTTGTTCATACGTATTATGAAAATTAAAAATTTGAAACATCTATTTGAATAGTATTTGGTTATTAGAATTTTATTATGAAATTGATTGAAATTCTTTGGTGTGCTTGAATGATGTATAATGAATGATTATTTAATCATTTCATTTAACTTGCATGCATAATTTGATTTATTATCTATTGGATTGTGAAATGTTTTGATGTGATTGAACTTGTTTGTGAAACCAAAATAAGATGAAGGATTATTAAGAATCAACGTACCGGTGCGATCGATGAGCTAGAAGCAGATTGAAGTGGTATCTCCCATATGCCACTACTTGAGATTGACGATGTCGGGACCCCTTCCAAAACCTTATACAGGTGGCCCGACCGACACAATAGTCAAACAAGTCTACTCCTCACTCAAACTTGTTGACTGCTGCTAAGCCTAACCATCGAAACCTTCATTGTATTCAAAGTGCAACAAAAGCAAGATAAGCAGAATAATGTAACAACAGCAGAAGTCTTTATCATTAATTACATTACTAGAGTCCAGTTCAACTTTACATTTATAAAATCTGTACATACTAATTTAAAATTCCAAAATAGCAAAATAACAAAACAACCTACTAGGGATAGGCTGGAAAGAATCACGCGTACTGCACGCCTTTTCCCTTATCCACACTAGACGGACCTGAAATGTTAAGAGTGGTGAGCTCAATATCCACGTGAGCCCAGTGAGTAGTAACAGATATATCTACTTAAATCTAACATTCTACATGCAATGTACAGGCAACGTTTCAAGCATTCAAATAAATTGCAACAAAGAATAGCACGCTAAATCATTCATATAAAAATGCAACAGCCTAAAATGCAATGAAATATGTCATGTCGTATGCCATGATTCAAGAGTCTAGTATCTAAACTCGGCAACTTTCTTTCTTTTTTAAGGATCCTCTGGTCATACTGGCATTCCGAACGGACGTGACCAATCGTCGACACCATTCTGCGATATCAATCGACGATCATGGCCCATCGACTAGGCCATACTATCGTATCTCGACGATCGTAGCCCATCGACCAGTTGGTACAGTCGCCACCCATGAACTAATAGAGTGTGCCATACATCACTCTAAACATATCCATAGAGTGCACTAACGTACCACTCTTATCTCAGAACTATCACGGTCCAATGTCTACACCTCGGAACCTGTCATCACTAGGCTAGGTCAGCACATCTGAAGACCTGTTGATCAATCCTATCTCAGAGCTATCACAATCCAATGTCGTCACCTCAGAACCTTTCATCCTCGGGCCAAGTCGACACTTCTGAAGATCTGTCAATCAGCTCTATCTTGGAATCATCATGATCCAATGTCCGCACCTCAGAACCTCTCATCTTGAGGCCAGGTCGACACATTTGAAGATCTGTACTCGTATCTCACGACTCGTTTCACTTAGAATGGCACCATGGCCAATGCTATTGAGCCGATATTGTCCCACATTTTGATACCTCGCCCACACAAGGAGTTGACTGGGTAGTGGGTTTTGTCCCTGGCGAGACTCAAACACGAGTCCCCCAAGAGGCCTCGTCTCAATGCAATATGCAATGGATGTCGTATACAATTATGCAACAACCATAAGTAGAATAAAAATTAAATAAATACATTATCACAGACTAGATCGATTGCTGATGCTCTCCTAGCCGTCGGTCGCATCTCCCAATATCGAGACCAAACCGAAAGCTCACACCGAAAACACGTGTTCCACTTTTGGTATACACTACGCAACGTCTTCACAAATTGTTGTAATATAAAATAAATAGAAAAAATTAATTATTCTCTATATTATGCATTTCTTTTTCCCTTTAATTGTATAAACGCAAATTTAATATATCTATTGATATCCAAAAATTCTAATTTTAGTGTCATTGAGTTTGGAGTTTTATTCTGGACATTTCAGTACCCACCGGCTAACATTCCAATATTAATGAGTATATCTCCTATGTATCGATTTTTAATTATCATATAATTTCTTAGGGTCCACGAGGGTACAAATAATATACGCATTTGTATTCTACTTGTAAATCTGAACATAATGATATATATATTGTATAGTTTCATTTCTAGAGAAAATATGCCCTAATTTTGGATCCCTCATCAAATTAATACATTATATATATATTTACAATTTCTATAGTAGTTCAAAATTGAAAATGAGGAAAAGTGATTTACTCAAAATGTCGAATCCTTGGAAGTGAGCAACACCTCTTTCCTCTCTTTTTTTTTCCTTTGATTCTCCGATGGAAATTTGAGCAAGGGAGGATGAGCAAAATGAGAGAATGGGAAGGGGTATTTATAGCCAAAATATGGTGGTCCC
The DNA here is from genome assembly GCA_030144865.1 of Tinospora cordifolia. Lineage (NCBI taxonomy): Eukaryota > Viridiplantae > Streptophyta > Magnoliopsida > Ranunculales > Menispermaceae > Tinospora > Tinospora cordifolia. Next base: position 548 of record JAJIYU010008303.1, on the reverse strand, counting down.
CTTAGCTAAAGAAGTAAAAAATAGTGGTTCATCATTATCTCTCTATTATCCTCTCATTATCTCTTTATTATTCCCTTATTATCTCCCTATTATCTTTTTATCTCTTTATTATCCTCTTATTATCTCTTTATTATCCTCAAAGAAGTCAAAAATAGTATCTCATCATTATCTCTCTATTATCCTCTCATTATCTCTTTATTATTTTCTTATTATTCCTATTATCTCTTTATTATTTTCTTATTATTCCTATTATCTCTTTATTATTCTCTTATTATTCCTATTATCTCTTTATTATCTCCTTATTATCCCTTTATTATCCTTTCCTCTTTATCTTTTTATTAAATCAATTTCCATTAATTTATTTTCTTTTATTATCCATCCACATCATCTTAGATTATCTTGTTATTAACTATTTATTTATTTATTTTACAATTATCCATCCAACTCACCTTCAATATTATCTCTTTAATATTATTTTATTATTTATTTTATTTTCCAACCAAGCATACATACACACACACACACACACACACACACACACACACACA
>JAJIYU010008302.1:0-18121 GCA_030144865.1 Tinospora cordifolia | reverse complement strand
AGATTAACTATGAAAAAAATATTTTTTTTTTATTTTGTGCTCATGTTCTTTTTCATTATTTCTTATTCTTATTCTTTTTTATTTTAATTAATTTATATTTTGCAAGTTACTGTTTGCATCAAATATTTGCATTGTGCTACTTTTTAATTTTTATTTTTTTTTATCAATTATAACTCTAATACATTCTATTCTTTAGAAGTGATTCAATTTTATTTTGCGTACCAATTAGCTCCTAAGTATTTAATGGTTAATGATATTTTATATTGTTGACGATGTCAATTATGTCGTGTTTATTGGATTTTAATTATGATTATTGTGATGTTCTCTTCATTAATTGTTATATGTAATTGACAAGATATTTGCTTGCCTGCTAGGCAAAATAGCTCATCTAATTGCTAACAGCCTTTCAACAAGAGCTTAACATAGATCATCTGGTCTCTTTATTAATTGTCCTATTCATAAATTGTTTGCATGCTTGATCTACTATACAAGAACTCATGCCATTGCTAACAAGTTCTTAAGAGCTTAACATAGATTACATGAAATGATGATTATTACGCTGCCCATATTTTTGTAGAGATTTATGCAGCGGAACATATACAAAGATGCAAATAATAAAAGAAAAAAGCACACATGTTGATTTACAAGATTCGGTGAAATTCACCTACTTCACAGGAGACGAAGAGATCTACTAATTTAAGGAAAAAAATTTTATACCACTCAATATTTTTTCTGGGTTTTTTCTATCTTCTTCGTTATTTTGAATTTCTAACCCTCCACCCTTTTATATAGAATCTTACACTTAGTTTCTTATTCAGAATCACAGAACTTCTAATTTGAAAGTTTGAAACAAATAAAAAATTAATATATAACTCATAAAAAATAGAAATACTTCTTAGGCCGCAAGAGTTCGAGACATATATATGTGATAATCTCCACCTTTTTATGTTAACTATTCATGAGATAGAATTGTGATGAAGAACCCTTTTTTCTTCTCTCAAAAAAGAAAGACAAAAGACGCTGAGAAGGTAACATCAAGATATCTAAAGGGTCACGAGGGCGACAGAAGTATTTGGAGCTGATCAGGCCATGGTTATTAACCAAAACCATGGGCTAATATAAATTAATCTAAAAATAATTGATGGTTCTATCATTTTCATTTGTTACAATAATATATTTTTTTTAATGCTCCTATTGACTTTTACACATGTTAGTTAGCAATTCTGACCTATGTTTGCTTGGTGTTTATGTATGTTATAGGTTTATGAAGTGTTCAACCAGTAATTTGCAAGAAAATTGATTCTAGAATTGATGGGTATCGCTGATGTGCCACACATATAAATTCCAAAATTTTTCTTGTAACACAAACCACTTGAGTCGTCTATAACTGTTTATGAGTAATATATAGAGGAATTATTATTTTATTTAGAGTACATCAATCAAAAGTAGATGTTTTTTTGGTTAATCTGAAAAATATACCAATAATTATTTATGAGTAATTATTCTTTTTAATTTATAGTGATTTAGGGTATTTACACTATAAATTAATATTACACTCAACTTGTAGTACAAATCGATAGAGTTAATTCTCTAATGATAAAGACTCCGTGAAACATAATTCACAAAATTTTGTTAAAAAATAAAAATTGATGCCCACTATACTTTTTATAGTTTCTCATTACCAAAATAATTCAAATTTAAGTAGGTGAGTAGCTGTTGACATCCACTTTAATAATAAGAAAAAGTAGTTGGGTTATAAATTTTAAATGAGTCATGTTTGAGCTCAACTTTTATTGTTTATGTCATTACTTAAAAAGGATCATTTATGTGATTGTATACTAAGGTGCTCCCTGATGATAGTTGGAATGACGCAGGTTGGGTCGGGCCTTGATTAAGATAGATGAAGTTAAAAGAACAAAGAGAAAATTACAAAAAATGATGAAAAAAAACATATTATAAAAAATATATGCTCATATATATATATATTTTTATGAAGTTTTAGTTATAGCATATATCGTTAAATATTAACAACTATATTAGAATATTTATATATTTCAGTGCCAAAATAGTTTTTGTTTAGTCGTTTCATTTATCTTCATTTCTGATTCATTTGTTTCTATTTTTGAGAGCTAAAACCCTAAATAGATTAAAAAGATATATTGCCTTTGATTTCATTTTCTATTCAGAAACTGTTTCATTGTAGCTATTAAGAAAAAGAGCATTAAATTTGATCAGAATTTTGTCGCATCTCCTTTGAAAATGAAGCTTTGTAGTTCAAAACTAAAGATTTTTTCCAAAATAAAGTGAAGATGTAGAGGCAATCATCAGAAATGATCGTTCTATGAAAAGCTTGAAGAAAATTATTTCTGGAAATCTCCCATCTACAACGTAATACTAACATTATACCAATTGAAAGATGAAGATATACCAATATTATATCAATTGTATAACATTGTTATTGACTTTTTTTTTTAATTTCAACAGTTTTTAAATTTCTTGAATTCTTACTCGTTCTTCTATGTTAAAAAAAAGCAGAGACGAACTAAAATTTTTAGTTTTTCAGATTTTGTAATTATTTTCTATTTGATGATCGAATTATGTTTCCTTTTACATCTGCTCGCATAATTCTGTATGAAGTTTTGATGATTTTCTTTTGTTGAATAATTGCGTGATTCATGCTGAAATAATGGTAAACTTTTTTTTTTTTTGGCTGAAGATTCGACACATGAAGATGGACTAGTAGTTTTGCTATCAAGTTATTTTTTTTATATTTATAAAAATAAACATAATAGTATTTTCGTAATTATTTATATTTTTTGTAGAGAAATATTTTTTTTCAAGAGCAAATTCCCCCAAATGAGTGGTAGGCCCAAGGAGCCTTTTTTGAGGACTTAAAAAAACCTGAATTTATAAAGAAACAAAAATCAGTTTTAGCAATGATTAAAGACGCTTAAGCTCGCCCAGGCCCAAGAAAAACCTCAAAAAAGGCTTCATACTATAGGATTCTTCTTACTGGGTTTCCGGCGACCTGATGATCTTGATTTCTGGTTTTTGATTCCTAAATCGTGATCACCGGGGGTTCTGGGTTTCAGATCTGGCGTCGTGTTCGCCAGTTTCAGATCCGTGGAATTCTAGTAGTGGCGACCTGAAGATCTTAAGGTCATTAAGGTGAAAAAAAAAAACACATTCACCGGTATCGCCGATCTGCTCCTGGTACTATTTTCTACTACTGTTGAGGTGTCGTTGCTCCCTCTTAAACCCAATCTCCATTTGCAACAAAACCCACCTGTGTCAAAGGTCCACATCAAAGATGGGTGCTTGAGAAAAACCTCTCTCCCTTCAAGAGGAAGATCTTATTGAACGTTCTGCAAAAAAGAAGAAAAGAGATTTTCTGGAAACAGATTCTAATGAGGCAATGAATATAGAATACCAAATAACTGATGGTATTGTCAAAGAAATTGTTATTCACCCACCTTGAGTTTCTTACCGGGATAAACTACTGTTGAGCTCTACTAATGAGAAAAATACTTCGGATTCGTTGTCAGAGAAATCCAATGATTCTTTGCATGATGCTTTCTCAAATGATAAGGAGAGTCCATCAAAGGACATGGATGAAGCTCAAGATGATGTAGCACGAAGACAGATTGTGATAGGGGAATCCTTGTTTGAGAAACTGTGTAAGCCATGGAGAAAGGCAGTTATCGTTAAGATTGTTTGGAAAGTGGTAAGTTATTTTGCTAATAAGATCAAAAACTTATGGCGCCACGTAGGGGATATTGAAGTTATTGATTTAGGATGTGACTTTTTTCTTGTAAGATTCAAAACAGAAGAAGAATGTGTCAAGATTCTGGCCGGAGGCCCATGGTTGATCCTGGACCACTATCTGTCTGTCCAGAGGTGGACCCTAGACTTTCGTCCATCCCAAGAAAAATTATCAACCGTCCCAGTCTGGATTAGGCTTCTTGAACCCCCTTTGGAGTATTACAATGAAGAAGTGTTTCGTCGTATTGGCAACTTGATTGGATAGTATGTACGAACAGACTTTGCTACCAATTTAATCCAACGACGGAAATTTGCTTGTATCTATGCCGAGATTAAGATGGATAGATCTCTTGTTGCTAAGATTTTTATTAGAGGCAAGGAGCAAAATATTGAATATGAAAGCTTGAATGTTCTTTGCTTTCAGTGTGAGTGCATTGGTCACAACAAAGAGCAATGCTCTGTTGTCAACCAGGCGATGCATGATAAGGAGACTCACGACATGGGTATTCACGTTCCAGACATGGAAGAGCAGCACGGTAACAAAACCACACCAACAAGTATCAAGATGAAAAGGGGAATGACGACCGGCGACTTCAAAATCAGGGGTCCGGAGGTGACTTTGGACCGTGGATGGTGGTGCACCGCCGGAGGGTGCAAAAACAGAAAGCTGGGATTTCCAAAATGGGAATGGGGAACCAAGATGGATCTGGTGACGGTAATCATGGTTCCAACAGATTCGCAGCGTTCGCAGAGCATTTTGAAAGAGGGGAATCTAGCAAACAAGATAACAACAAATTTCTGGGCATGGAAAAGGCTAACCGAGGGCTATCTTTGGGAGGTAATAAGCATCAGTATGAGCTGGGTGAAGGAGCCAAGAGGCCTGATTTCCGGGATGGGGAGCAAAATCTGCAAACTAGAAATTCCAAAAGGAATGGGAATGTCCAGCTTGTTCAAGTCGGGATTGACGCAGCTGCTTCTCCTCCATGCTTGAACAACAACACCGTCAGTAGAATAGGGAAGACGAAGTGCACGAAAGGGTTGGCGGGTTCCGGGACGGAATTCGAGTCTGGGTCTGATCGGGTCCATGAATCACAGATTGCTCCTATGGAAACTGGGTCGGGTTTGCTGCTCCCTTACCAACCGAGCCCCCTCTCTCAGAAGGTTCGTATGTTTCAAAATCCCAATACCCAGAATGACCCAACCCAACCCTTTCTTCCCTCTTGGACCAAGCTCACAATGGACCACTCTCCATCTCAGATGACAATGGCCCTATGGATGAGTTGGACAAGTTCGAAATTGCTAAAAGGGACCCCCCGGAGGATCAAATGACCGATGGTCGGTCCCGAGGCTTGGCTGAGAATGGTACAGGAAAAGAGTTGGTGATCTACGCACCGAAATTAGATGGTGATGAAGATGAGCATATGGATGATATCCATGGAAGTTGTTGAACGTATTGTTTGGTCCTCCTTCCTTCTCTTTTTACCAATGATAATTCTCTCCTGGAATTGTAGAGGTGCAGCAAGCACCAAGTTTCGTGGGAACTGCATGGAGCTGATTAAAGAGTGGAAAACGGATATCATCATTCTACTGGAAACTAGGTGTAGTACTCCTAATCTTCCGCATTTGAATGAAGCTAAAGGTTATCTAAGCTTTCACAAAACCCCCAATGGCTTCAGTGGAGGCATCTCTTTGTACTGGCAGAAGCATATCCAGTTGAGTATTCTTTCCTCTAATGAGTTTATGGTTAATGCTATGATCAGTGATCCTCATTCTAATAATTGGATCCTCTCTGGGGTCTATGCTAGTCCCCACTGGCATATCCGTAGGACCCAATGGGATATTATTAGCCAACTTAGAAGTACCTTTGTTTCTCCTCTTCTTCTGAAAAAACAGGGGGACGTTTCTCTCATGCTAAAGCTTCTTGTTTCAAGGAGATGATAACAGACAACTGTCTAATTGATTTGGCTTTCAGTGGGCCTCGCTGCACTTGGTCTGACTGCAGGTCAGGTATTAGCAACATTCGGGAAAGACTTGATCGAGCTCTGTGCACAGAAGATTGGCTCTTGAGGTTCCCTGAAACTCATGTTCGTCACGTTTCTAGGACCCACTCTGATCACTAGCCGATAGTTCTTGCTATTAGCCCTAAGAGTGTGAGGAAAGTGTCTAGATTCCCATTTCGTTTTGAAGCAGCATGGCTCAATCATGGTGGCTTTAAGGATTTTCTTTCTACTTCCTGGTTGCCGGGAGAGGACACCTTCTCTAGGAATATTGACAAGTTTCGTACTGATGTTAAAGAGTGGAACAATACCTCTTTTGGCAACATTTTTCAGAGAAAGCACCGCATTCGGAGGAGACTTGAGGGAATTCAGTGATACCTCAGCAATCATAATTCCCTCTTTCTTTCTAAGCTTGAAAACTCTCTCTTGGCGGAGTACAACGAGATTCTGCTGCAAGAAGAAATATTTTGGCTTCAAAAATCTCGTGTGCAGTGGCTTCAAGCGGGTGATCTGAACACTAGATTCTTTTATCTTAGCACGGTTGCAAGACGTGTCTGCAACAGAATCTCTTCTCTCAAGATTGACGAGGTTTGGTGTTCTGATGGAGAAACCTTGAAAGATCATGCTAGGGCCTATTTTATGAAGCTTTTCGATATTGATTTCCCCACTCATCACATGGACACAGGGACAAGCTCCAGAATGGTCTTATCCTCATCAGATAGTCAGTCCCTTTTGCTTCCCCTTTGTGATGATGAAATTGATATGGCTCTTAAGTCAATGAAGCCCCCTTAAGGCTCCAGGGCCAGATGGTCTTCCTGCTATTTTCTATCAAAAGAATTGGGATATTGTGGGTAAGGCTACATCTCATTTGCTTAAGAATATTTGGAAGTTGGATTGCTCTCCCCAGCAAGTCAACTCCACTTTTATTGTCGTGATTCCTAAGGTGGAGAACCCCGCTTCCCTCCTCCAGATGAGACCCATTAGCTTATGCAATGTGAGTTACAAGATAATCACCAGAGCTATTGTCAATAGGATTCGGCCTCTTCTTAATAAAATTGTGGGAGAATATCAGCATAGTTTTATTCCTGGCAGAAGCACAGTTGATAGTGTTATTGTCGCCCAAGAGATCATGCATGTGATGAAGAGGAAGAAAGGCATTGGAGGCTATATGGCTGTCAAGATTGATTTAGAAAAAGCCTATGACAGGATTGCATGGGATTTTCTTCAGGATACCTTGAGGTTTTTTAACTTCCCGGCTCAGTTTATCTCTCTCATTATGGCTTGTGTTTCCTCTGTTACCACCTCAGTTATATGGAATCGGGAAGTTACCCCGATGTTTTCTCCTAAAAGAGGTCTCCGCCAAGGGGACCCTATGTCTCCTTACTTGTTTGTTTTATGCATGGAGAGACTTGGTCACATGATCCTAGAAGCCACTGAATCAGGTAATTGGTGTCCCATTAAAGTTTCCAAAACTAGCATGGGAATTTCTCAACTTTTCTTTGCAGATGATCTGATCTTGTTTGGCAAGGCAACTCCCAAGCAGGCTAGGACCATGCTCAAAATATTGGATGAATTCTGTAATCTATCAGGGGAACGAGTCAACTTTAATAAGTCTCGTATGTACGTCTCGCCAAATGTTAAAAGAAGCCTCGCCAATGACCTTAGTGCTATATGCAACATTTGCTTGACGAGTAATTTGGGAAAGTATTTGGGATTCCCTCTCATCCAATCCCGAGTTAGTAAGGATACTTTCCAACCGATCATGGAGCGCATCGAGAAGAGATTGGCGGGATGGAAAGCGGCCCGTCTCAATCTTGCTGGTAGAGTGACTCTCATTAAATCTGTGCTTTCCTCCATTCCGATGTACAATATGCAATGTTTTAAGCTCCATATCCACATTTGCAATAGATTGGACCAGGTGAATAGACACTTCCTATGGAGTGGTAATGGTGATAGGCAGAAAATGCATCTGGTTAAGTGGGACTCTGTTTGCACAAATAAAAAGCAAGGAGGGTTAGGGGTGAGAAGTTGTAGAACAGCTAATGATGCCTTACTAAGTAAACTTTCTTGACGGCTCCTCATTAATGATAAGGCTATGTGGGTCAGGCTCTTCAAGGCAAAGTATATGGGGTCTGCTGATTTGTTTCATATTCCCCCTAAATGTTCTGACTCTTTCATGTGGAAAGGAATTCTACATGGGGCTGCGTGTTTGAAGAAAGGGTTGAAATGGCGTGTAAGCGATGGGGCCAATATTATATTACGGGATGATTGCTGGTTGAATGAAGGCCCTTTTCGGTTCTTGCCTAATATCTCTGTTCATCCAGAGGACTGTGAAGCCAAGGTTGCTAATATCATTACTAGCAATTGCACATGGGATTTGAGCTCTATCCAAACTCACCTTCCCAGGCCCATCATTGAGAGTATCCTGGCTACCCCAATCCCAATGTTTGAGTTGGAAGATAGGTACATATGGAATTTCACGAGCACTGGTCAATTTTCTACTAAAACAGCCTATGATATGCTCAATAGTGAGAGACTGACTAATGTCAATGGTTCGACAGCTTGGGTTTGGAGACTGCATTGCCCCCATAAATTCAAGATCTTATTATGGCTCGCAATTCAAAATAGAATGGTAACAGAATGTTTAAGGTATAGGAGAGGTCTGACTGATAACGCCATTTGTAAGAGATGTGGCAAAGGGGATGAAAATGTCTTGCATGTGCTCAGAGACTGTCCTAAGGCCAGGTATGTATGGCGTCTCCTTAATGGAAATAATCTCCCCATGGATTTTTTCATTTGTTCCCTGGATGACTGGCTCATTAAGAATACCTCCTACAAGTGTGATGGATTAATTCAAAGGGATTGGTGTTGCCGCTTTCTTACCACAATTTGGGTCATATGGACTCTTCGTAATGAAGAATTAATTCAGGGTACCCAAATTTACCGAAGGAATATTCTTCATATGTGGAGGCGTCTCTTCAACACCCTCCAGGATGCGGGTTTTTGCAATTCCAGTTTCATTAAGGAGAGTCAGATTAAATGGGTGTGTTGGAGTCAGCCTTCATATGGATGGGTGAAGGTCAACACTGATGGTGCTGCTAGAGGAAATCCACGCCCGGCTAGCTTTGGTGGTCTTATCAGAGATGATCAAGGGGAGTGGATCCGGGGTTTTGCAATGTACATTGGGATAACTTCAAACATTGTTGCCGAGCTTTGGGGCATTTGGGAGGGCCTGCGACAAGCATGGGAGCTTAATTACCGTAGAGTTATTCTTGAATCGGATTGCCTCAGTGCTATCTCGTTAATTAATTCTAATGATTGGGAGCTCCACCCTCAAGCGAGCCTCATTAGAGATTGTAAGATTCTTATAAGTCGGCAGTGGCAAATTCAACTCCATCATGTGCTTCGTGAAGGGAACCAGAGTGCAGATTTTATTGCCAACATGGCTTTCAACAACAGAGATGGCTTCCAGATCTTTCCTATTCCTCCCGTGGGAATGTCTAACTTGTTATTGGCAGATGCCACTAATGTGTATTTTTCGCGGTCCTAGTGGCTGATTTGTCTTCTTTTCATCAAAAAAAAAAAAACCTGAATTCAGGCTTGGGCTGCTGGGAATACATGGGTGGGGTTGAGGCACCTCAGGGGTACCCTCCAGGTATAATGCTAAGTAGTTGTTTGCTACTTATACCATTTTAGTGGTTTTGCTAATATTTCAAAATCAACCTTTAATAATTATTCAAATTCAATCTTTCTAAAATAATTTTTCAATAAATCCCAATTTCTCTTGAATTAATAGCTTTAAAAAAAATCCCTACTTTCAAACTCATTTCACACGGAATTTTATTTTTGTTTGCTGATAATATTTATAGATTTAGGGTCATCTTCAATTATATATTTCTTACTAAAATTATAATATCAATTCTTAATAAATTTAAAATACCATGACCCATTTATACTAATTATACGTATTATATATAAATTAATGAAACTAAAATAACATTCATATTAATAAATTTATTTGGTCTAGAAAAAAAAGGAAATATATGCAAGTGGAACGGAAACGTGTACCAGAGCGCCAGCTACGCCGTAGTCAACAACGGCCGCGTGTTTTTCGTTCACGTGGCTTTTTAACAAACCAGGTAAGCGTATCTCGAGGACGGCTTATTTCTCTTCCTCTCGGTCTCTTCGCGACTTCACCTCTCGTCTGTGTCGTTTCCGGCGAAACTCGCGGCTTCAATGGCGGCTACGTTGGCTGGAGCTTCGACAAAGCTTCTACCAGAGGACAGAATCTCAAAAACCAGATCTATAAATCGAACAGAAGGAAACTCCATTCAATCTTTCGTTAAAATCCCCCAAACATGTCGTCGGAAAATGTTTTCTGCGACGGTTACAGCTCAAGGAGATGGTAATCTAGAAAGCAACAGGAAGAACACTAAAGCTCTAGAGTTGCAGCGGATCTTCGAAGATTCTCAGTCACTTCCAAGTACTGCAAATTTAATTAAGAAAGAAACAAAGATTTGTTTATTCTTCTTTTTATTTTTGGATCTTTTGTTCTTCGTTTCACTAATTTCTGATACGATTCGAATCGTTCCTTTTGTGTTTATGTGTTGTTTCAGAACCTTTGTCCTTGACGGGTTTGTCGAGTTCGGTCAATGGATCTCGTCTTCGTGTCGCTTACCAGGTTTGGATTTCGTTGCCGATGATGATGATTCGGTATTGAGATTTTTTGAACTTCTCGTTTTCATTGGTGGGATTTTTGATGAATTAGTGCTCTAAAAAAAAAATTTCAGGGAGTTCCTGGCGCATTTAGTGAATCTGCTGCATCTAAGGCGTATCCCAATTGTGAAGCGGTTCCTTGTGAGCAATTCGACGATGCTTTCCATGTGAGTTCTGTCTATTCTTGCTAATGTTAAAGCATTTCAGGTTTTTTTTTTTTTTTTTTTTGGTTGTTGTCTTTGGTTCTGCATTGCTTGTAATTAGTAGGAGTAACTTAGATAATTAAGAAAATATCTTTGTAAACTAACAAAATAACAGCCAATTTGGCACATAGAGAAGAGTGGCTGGTGGGTATTCATGAAGCCGAACCTCATGTGCTCGGCAAATAGGCTTAGTTGAGTTGAGCAATGTTCTGGACTTGGCAAATTGAAATTGTTAGTTGCTTTTTATGAATCATATGGATCACCTTTTGCTGCAAAAGTGAAATGAAAATCATGCATAAAGAAGCTGTGAAAAAGTTGTTTTGGCAAAATATTTGTAATTGGTGTTTACAGAAGAATGATTGTGAAACAACTTTAATTGCATGGGCAAAAGGTGGGGTGACCCAATGATGGAGCCATTCTTCAGCTTAAAATCCCAAAAGTTATTTGAAGTTTTCCACTGAAAAATTAAATAGAAAACTTTGCCATCTACAAATATAAGCTTTTTTATTTATATGAATATAGAATTTGTTGCTTATAGTTCACTCTTCATTCATTTGTCAACTTTGAGGTTCTACATCTCCACTTTTATCAATGAACACTCCATCTCATTTTGTGGTCTAAACTCTAGAATTTGGCAACCTCCATAGCATTAGAGGGGGAGTCTCATTTCCTCTAACCTGGGCTGGAGCCAAAGTAGAACAGAACATCAAAAAAGGGTACCTGAGAAGGTGCATTTTTTCCAATTTGCAAGACGCATACTACTGCACTGTTGTTGTGACATGATAAGGCAGTATTTTTTTTTTTTTTTTTTTTTTTGATATGGAAGAAAGGACAAACTTCTCATTTATCCTTCCATCCATATTGCATGTACAGCTATGCAAAAGCACAACTGCACACTGCTAAATTATAATAATATTTTATTAAATATAAAATATTGATTCTTCTAAAATTGTATAATAAATTAAATAAAAACATAAAAAAAATCAAATACTAGTATTAAAAGTTAATAATCACAATCAATTTAAAAATTTTACATATAGACATCTAAAAACACACTCCTCTAAATTTACCAATCAAGTTTCTGCTTGCTAAAGTAAAACAAGTCTCTTACATGGCTTACAAAAAATTTAGCTAGACCATGTTTTGTCATGAAATTTAGTTGGATTTGAAATAACTATAAATGTCTACTATAGTGATTTACATATAATAAAATCTGAAATAAATGATCAAATGGGCACACATGTTGTACGCATAGTTACAAATTTTTATAGTTATATCCTTGTTAAAAGAGAAATGATTATTTAATTATTAATGTTGCAATTACATATTTTACTACACGTATATATCCTTTGGATATTAGTGACTTACATATCTCTATCAATGAATTTTTTGTACTGTTGAGGACTGTCTAAAAATACTTTTCAGTCCTAAATAAAGTGTCTAGCTATGCCTGCATAAACTGAGTAGGCCAAAGAATGTGATACTTAGAAATGGAAAGAGGAATTCCTAGTTCCCAACCCAACAATGTCTTTAGAGGACTGAACACTCGCGAATTTTCAAATTTGCTTTCCTTGGTTAATTTACTTTTTTAATAAATTTACTTAAGGATATAATAAAATGAAAAGAAATCCCAACTAGATGGGACGGTTGATGGTGTGAATCTATGTATTTCTTGCTTTATCAGGGATCAAGTTTTTGTTGGCTAGTTTACAGTTAATTAAATTATTTTTAAGTTTGTGTTTCAAGGTCACCAGAGGAACTTTTGCTGGCTATTCCACCTATCTCCCCCCCCCCCCCCCCCCTTTTTTTTTTTTTTTGTTAATTCAAATTCTGTACCTCACCACCAGCTTAAAGTTGCCTTCTCTGATATGCACTTTCTATTTCTCTTGGTTGCAGGCTGTTGAAAGATGGCTAGTTGACAGGGCTGTATTACCAATTGAAAATTCTTTAGGAGGGAGCATCCATCGAAATTATGACCTCTTACTTCGGCACAACTTGCACATTGTTGGGGAAGTGAAACTTTCAATACGGCATTGCTTACTTGCCAATCATGGTGTTAAACTAGAAAATCTGAAAAGAGTTCTTAGCCACCCGCAGGTAGTATTACGCCTTTGAAATTTTGTTCTTCCTGTGATGCTATCTTGTATTTATGATTTGATGTTCCAGGCTCTTGCTCAATGTGAAAACACTCTGACAAAGTTAGGAGTTGTAAGAGAAGCTGTAGATGATACTGCTGGTGCTGCAAAGGTATGATGATATTTTATTTTAATTCTTTGCCTGTTAGTTCAGTGGATGGCCTGGATGGGAGGTAGAAAGGGCTTAAACATAGATTGACTATATTTGCTTTTATCTTGGGACTTCTAGAATCATTTTGATGGGGGTTAGGATTGCTGTCTCTTTTAATGAAATCTATTGACAAGGACATTCCTTTTCCTAAAACTTATCTATTCAGACACAAGTTGTGCTTTCATTTTGGAAAAGAAATTTGTCTCTTTCTTTTGACAAACATTGACTTCTTCTAGCAAACTTTCCAAACTATTGCTTCAATAGCCTTATTAAATTTGTATACAGCAGCATTTAAATGTTTGCTTTCATTACTGCAAAGTAATAGCTGAATGCATCTCTAATTTCTCAAAATATGTTGAATTTGATGCATGTGCACTTAATCTATCTGTTTTCAGTTTCCATGAGGTTGGATGCGTTATTGTCAATGTTCATCAGCTTTAGCAATATCTAGGAGACTGAATATTTTGTTATTCTCATTCTAGTTGAATATGGAAATTTACGTGGCACCTCAAAATGTTTAATTGTTTCTGAAGATGTCAATAAGAATTTTTGGATGGTATATTGCTATAAATATTCTCTCAAAAAAATTGCAACGAAGACTATGCAAGTAATTATTCATATGCCAAGGAGTCTATTCTTATTTGTCCTTGTAAAGGACTAATACATGTGTTGCCGTTCAAACCCATAGCTTTGCAAGAGCTCATGATACTCCCACACAGCTGTTGGTTGTGCTCTTAAGATACTATAGCTATTTGCTTGCTCCCTTATGTTTCCTTTTCATATCTTCAACAAGAGATATATAACAGAATATTGAAATAAATATTTCTGCAAAGAATTTGCAATAAGCTTAACTTAATGTAGATGCAAGACTTGTCTAAGAACAACAGAAAAACCTTCAACTTAAGCATTAACAATTTAGATATGGTACTTGTATACACTTTATGTCCTGAACATGACAGAAAACAAAGGTTCTATGCCTGTGTTTGTCCTAATATTGATACTGAAATCTACATCTGAACATCTTAGCTAATGGGTACTTCTTTGGTGCTAGTGGAATTCATTTAGCAGTACATCAAGATGACTTTGAGATGTTTCCTGGTAGAGCTTCATGTAGAGTGCTAAAATATGATAACCATGAATGATATCTGCTCTCAGCGTAACCTCTTCAGAATTTTTCCTGTAGGATGTTGCTCTCAACCAACTTCAAGATGCTGGAGCAGTTGCTAGTGCTGGAGCTGCAAAGATTTATGGGTTAAATATACTTGCCGAGGATATACAGGTATGCATTAACATTTATTTGCTTTCTATTAGATGATGTGGTTGCTGTAGCATTCATGAGGGAACTGAATCATCTGCCAAAATACCTTGTGTAGGATGAGTCTTATAACGTGACCCGATTTTTAATGCTTGCAAGAGAACCTCTTATTCCAGGCACTGATAAACCGTTCAAGGTAAGGTCTTTATTGAACCATCATGGTCATGAAGTCGAATAATTGGTTTTTCATTCTGATCTACTTTCTGTTCTTGGACTAAATCTGACACATCTTTTGCCACCTAAATTTGCGCTAATGGATGCTTTGACTGACACCAATAGACTAGCATAGTCTTTTCTCTAGAGGAAGGACCCGGTATGCTTTTCAAGGCACTTGCTGTTTTCGCAACAAGGAATATAAACCTTACAAAGGTACATTGTCTTTTCATTCCATTTGTGATTTATCTTCTTTTTCATAAAAACTTGTTCATGTTATATTAATTTTATGTTAACTATCTTCATTTGATATGCACTGGTAAACATCCTTACATAAAGTGGACGTTTGCTTTAGGATTGAAAAATTTAGGATGTAAGTTGTACTGGATGCTTCTAGTTCACTTTCTTTCATCTTTTCTATCAAGGAGAAAGCAGGATTTTTTTTTCCCTTTTCTTTTCTTTTTCTTTTTTCTATTTTTTCAAAGAAACAAAAAAAAAATTATTTATTTGCCGAAAAATTTTCATGCAAAGTACAATCTAACCGAAGCCAAGCCCCTTGTAGAACTGTCTCCCAAATCTATTATATATCATGTAATCACCTTTCCCAATCCATAAACCAATTTCCAATTCCAAAGCAAACACCCAAGAACGTGTCACTGATCTTAAAGATTCCCATAAATTGTTGCCGACAACCCTCTAGGCACTGAAAAACTTTTCCTTTCCAATCATGTATGCAATAATGTCGCCATATGTGCTATGTAATTATCTTTAGAGAACTCCCACATATATCAGGAGTAAGAACTTACACGGACTCTTGAGGCTAGTATGTGCTGAAGATAAGAACAACTGATCAAAATATCTACCTCTGGGTGTGAGTGCCTGGGCCTTCTTTTCTTTGCTCTCTAAGTACTTTTATTCTTATTCCTTCCTACCAGATTGAAAGTCGTCCAAGGCGTAAACACCCCTTTCGTGTGCTTGATGACAGCAACAACGGATGTCAAAGGTGATTTCCATGAAACTGCTCCGTTTTGAATGCTTCTCACAGTATATGACATTTATATGCTGATAAGAATATATTTTCGTCGGTACTACCTAGGGTTTCTAATGTCACCTATCCTTGCAGATATTTTGACTATCTTTTCTATGTGGATTTTGAAGCATCAATGGCTGACAAAAACTCTCAGAATGCCCTTCGAAATCTAGAGGTATTGTTTTTCTATTCTCACTTCTGGGTTCAAGGGTTACTGGACAGTGGACTAAAAAGATATTTTTGTGTGCAGGAGTTTGCCACATTCCTGAGAGTGCTAGGAAGCTATCCTGCTGACAATAGTTTGTTGTGAATGGCATCATTGTGCCTGGTAAGAATCTAGAGAAATGGATTCAGATGTTGTGTTTTATGTTTCCTGATGGTCATGATTGTTAATTTTTTGGTGTGAAACATGAATTTTATTGTGAATGTTAATGTAAATTGATCTCTTTTTTTTTTCAGATTAGAAAGCCTATTTATATTTGCACGAGTTTCAAACTTGAATACTGATTCATAGTGATTCATTATCAGTTATCTCTTTTATCCCACCTTCAGAATGATTTACCATAATGATTTTATAATTAATCTATTTTTGGATCTATCCATGGGAAAAGAAAGAACCAAAGACACTTTGATTTTTTTTGTTGTCCCAGGTAATAATCTAGAGTAATGGAATCAGATATTTTGTTTTATGTTTCCTGGTGGTCATGATTGTTGTAACTTGCTAATTGTCCAAACTAATTGGTTCTTATTTGGCATCCACATAGAGCATTGGTTTAAAACAAAAGTGATTTACGGTATAGTCTTCTCACCTATAGTTCGACAAACACAAGGATGACTTTAAGGGCTACACCTTTTTGGTATACCCATAACTAACACAAAATGCCATCATACTCACTCTGAGTTAGTAACTTAGTATATATATGATTTTTTCAAGAAGGGAAAGGTATATACTTGACATCACAGGAATGCCTCCAACCATTAACATAAACACTGCTCCCTCTACTTAAAAGTTAATCCAGGTATGACATTTGCAATCAATTTCAAGTTGGAAATCCAGTGATTTTATTATGCTCAAAAGGGTTGGAAATCAGTAAAGTTGCTCATGTTGGTAAGAAATCATTCTCAGAGGGCTTTACTTATATGGTATTCCAAGTTCATAAGGATACATGCAGCATCAATTGATATTTATTACTTGGTACAGATTGGGAATTGCATCAAGGGCAACAGCCAGACTGTTGAATGTTTTCTCTGTTATTTATTTGCTTTCTACTTGTCATGATTTTTTCTGTCCTCGTTGAGCAATGTGTGCTAGGTGATGAATAAGAATACATTTATTTATTTATTTTTTTCTTTCCAACGTGGTTAAATGTATGGCAGACTGAAATGTGAGATCCAATAAACACAATTTTCTGACATGCCAGTAACTCCGCTGTAATGGGTCCTTGAGTTACACTTCCCTTTCAAAATGACACTAGTTTTGACGTTATTTCCCTTGTTTTCATTCACATATGTCGAACAGAAAAAATGCTTCGGTGCGATTCCAAAGTCTGGAGAGTCACGCAGAGGAGGGTGATCTTTCATGCGGCCGTTTTTTGGAGCCTTGACCACTGATTTACAGTATACAGAATTGAATAGCAAGCGTATTTCTATGTTGTCAATAAGTGAGATTTTAGAATACTCTATATAATGCCTAAAGCTTTTGTGTGTATATCACATATATATATATTGTCGGGAGTTCCGTATTTGTTGGTGGAAAGCATAATTTTTTACTCGATATTCACTTGTAGACCTTTTTGTTTTAGCGAAAGATCCTCGTGTTAACAGTCGGGCATTTAGAATTGTGCGAATTCAAGAGCATTAAAAATAAAAGGTTGATGTTAATGGCTCATCTTTCTTAATCGTAGTTCACCAAACCATCACATGTTCTTTGCGTATAACCCAAGGCTTCTGCAATGCTTCGTCGTCTTTCTTGCCAGTTCAGAGGAGATCTGAAACTATAGAATTATATGTAGACATAGCAAACTACCAAATGACACTGGGTTTTGACAACTTGAATAATTGCAACAAATTATTTATGTATGCATATACACCCGTGTGCGCGTGTAAAAGAGAGAGAGAGAGAGAGACACTAGTTTCTGTGTACACCCGCATAACTGTGAAACTCCATTTCATAATCAAAGCGACCAGTTTAGTGAATTATTTACCCTTTTTCTAATTTTATTTTATTAGTTGGCATTTTTCCATTACACTTTCTTGGTTCTGTTCGTGTTAGAAAATAAAAACTGCATGACCCTTTCTTAACAAAGTGTATTAAGCTCTCAACACCAGTGTCGCTTACATCATAACCCATGTACCTTTGAGTGAAATCTTTTAATATATACATTAATGGCGTTGCCAGATCACAATTCCAAAATCCATACCCTGTTGACGCTCCTTTGGTGTGAGCGATTATGAAATTGAGTTGAATAAAATTAAATAGAATGACAGGAACAAAAGTTAAATTACAAAAATGTATAACCTGCTACAATTGGATAAAAAATAATCTCTCAATCTTAGTTACGAAAAGTTATATAGGTTATTTAGAGGTACACAAATATGACATAGTTAATAAACGGGCTAGATTTGAATTTGCATATCTTACACAATTAAGAAATAGGTG
>JAJIYU010008301.1:0-18137 GCA_030144865.1 Tinospora cordifolia | reverse complement strand
TTGCACTATTTATAATTATTTCCATACTATGTCATGTTTTCGAATGTCACATCATTTTATTGCTCATGCATACATGCATTGTTTTGGAATATTGGTTATGGTTGACATGCTAATCTTTCTACTCACTGAGTCATGTGGATTTTAGGCTCACTACTCTATTACCATTTCAAGTTCTTCAGTGGCGGATAAGGGAAAAGGCATAGTGCTTGCCTGATTCCCTAACGACTCCTGTCTTAGTTTCTTTTTGGTCTTCTCCTTTTCATTTGAGGTTGGTCATTGTTGTACTAGTCTTAAATGGTTAAATATGTATTTTGGACAAAACCAATGTAAATGAAATGCTTCCGTTGTGGTTGTTGCTTGCTTTTACTTCTGAGTGTTCCAGTTATTCTGATATCGTCTGATTGTGTGAGATTTAGAAAGGACTTAACAATGGTCGGGCGAATTCAACATGGTAAGAGGGTTCGTAAGGCCATTGTGCCGGTCGGGCCGCCCTTGGCTTAGAGAAGGGGTCCCGACAAAACTAGGGTACTTTCAAACAGTCAGTGTGCTTGGTTTGTCTGAAATTTGACCTTGATAGATCTATGTAGTCTTAGGTAGATTAAGAACCTGAAAACTGAAGAAAGTAAGGAATAGAAACCAAACCACAAGTAGAGAGAATTTTTCATAAATTCTTAAAATAATCAAATTTGTCTTGAACACTGCTTAGAAATGACTATAGGAGGGAAATGAAGTAGGCCATCATTGTTTGAGTCTTAGCATAAAGGCTAGTCCCAACATTTATAATTCTTTGTAGTCAATTTTGAGCCTTATAGCTTGTTTTCTTGTTATAAATCTAAACATTATATATATAAACACTTTATCCTTGTATGAATATCTCAGTTGGACTTATTTGTATGCACTCATGGTTTTAATACTGCCTATTTTGATTATGTGAAAGAAGGAGGAGATGCTAACATTGAAATACATATGTTTTTAGTTTTTGTTTCTATTTTTTATTTTGTTTGGTGAAAAAAAAGAAAAAGAAGAAGAAAAGAAAAAAAAGTAAAAAAGTATTTCTTTAATATTTCAGTATTGTCAATGATAGCTGAACTTTCTACTTTTGTATGAATGTACATGTGAGTACAATTTGGAGTGTATGTGATGAAATAAGTTTGGGGGAGCTACAAAGATAAAGTTGTGAACATGAATGAGAAATACAAAGGCTTGAAAAGAAAGGATCAAACTATATTAAAAAAATCAAATAAAATAGGTTGTTATTATTGTTATGAGTGTACATTTGAGTCAGATTTAAATTCCTATTACACTTGTACCTTGAACCAGACCACATTACAACCTAAAAGAAAGACTATTGATCCTAACTATAGTTTGACTAAAGTGGAAGATAGACAGAGGAGAGAATTGAGAGAATCTGTGTACTTAGGTATTAGGAAAGGATTTCTGTGAGTGGGATGATGCCTGTAAATCATCTACAAAGTCTAGGAGGATTGAGATACTAATAGATGAAAGGGTGAAGTTGAGAAAGAATAGAGGATGCACTGAAAATTTAGACAACCTGAATGGCCCTAGGGAAGTGTTAAAGAGTCATAAACAATAGGAATGGAAGATTGAGGTTACAATGATGAGTAAACAAGAATTTAATTTTACATGGTATGGGTGTGTCGGTTTTCGAGTAGAGTCATTGTTCAGAGACGAACAATAGTCTAAGTTTGGAGATATTTGTTAATTGCATTGCATACTAACATTATTATATATATATATATATATATTTTATATATGTTTTGCATGAGTTTAGGTAGGAAATATGACATAATTACTAATAATTATATACATGATCAATTATATTCATATTACATATTATTTATACATTTAGAGTATTTTAACATAGTTTTTTATATTTTTTATTTAATGCCCGAGAAATTATTATCAATTATTTTGTTGGTTTTGGAATAATTGGAACACAACACATAAATTAAAGTTGCATAAATTTGGTAGGCAAGGAGCGTAAATACAAAGAAGAAGCAAGGGCAAGATTAGAAGCTAAGACAAAAATATAAATTACAACGTAATACATGATTTTCTTATTGGGTCTTGATTGCAATTTAGAGTTATAGTCTAATAAGGAGTCTAAAATTCATATATAAAGAGGACATGACATAAATTTTAAATTCATTTAATTTGAGATTTATTATTCTAGTTTTGAAGCAGTTATTGAAGACTAGAGAGAAGAAAAGTAAAGAACAGAATTGAAGAACAAGATCAAAGTCTAGTTAGTATAATCTTTACTTTATTTAATTCTTTGATTTGTGATTTTTTAAATACGTCTAGCTAAGTATTTTTATTTCTAGGATGTAATTTAGATTGTAGGAACTTTTAATTTTTATTTTCATTAATTTATTTTGAAGTATTGTTTTATATTATGTGTGCTTAATGCTTTTTATTGATCACATATAAATTGATTTTAGATTATTGAATTAACTCGGGAGGGAGGTTTAATAATTGGATGATCAGAATATAGACCTATTTAAATTAATTGACTGGGTGGTTGTTAATTCTGTAGGAGGTTGCACGTGATTAATATTTTTAATGCATTAGTTTATTGACTGTATGCCTTGGGTCGAGAGGGGGTATTAGGCAATTTAATTGATAGGATCAGGGTGCCTCGGGAGAAAATTTTGATTATTTGTGCTATAACCTACAATAACAAATTAGATTAATTGAAATAAATATTAAAAGTGAATATATGATATTTTACTATCCTAAAATTTTAATTCATATATTTTTCAATTTAATATTCACTTACTTTCAATTTGATTTTAAATTTAATTTAAGTTTTTAATATTTAATTTGATTTTAAGCCTTAATAAAATTGAGATTAAAATTAAATTGGGATATCGTTCTCAGATAACAATAATCTAGTATTTACTGAGTACATTATTATTGCGATCCTGTACATTTGAAGTGATCCCAACAATACCCATTTGTTAACTGATTTTATGTTATAAAATCTGTAAAATCCTTCATCTTTCAGTGTTAATCGATTATATATATTATAAAATCTGTTAATCTACAAATATTATATATATTCTCACCCATATATAAATATTATATAAAATCTTTTTTAATTTATAATATATACATACAATCAATTTTTTTTTTCAATCAATTGATATACATACATACATACATACATACATACATACATATACATACATATATATATATATACATATATATATATATATATATATATATATATATATATATATATAATACAATTGAATTATATATATCTATTACCACTAATTATGTAGTTTTCTTAACTCACTCTTAAAGAATGTAAAGAAGAAGAGAATAAATTATACTTTTGATCATCAATCTATTATTCAAATGCATTTTGAGAACTCTGTTAATGGCTTCTAGATGCTCCCTTGTTCTTCTTTGGCGGCTCTAGGATTGTAGAAAACTTTTAAAATAAAAGAAACTAGAGTTTATATAGGGAATTCTACGCAGTCTCCAATTGTATTAAAATATTTAGTTCCCATTGTATTAAAATACTTAGTTTCCAGTTGTATTAGAATATGTATCACGTAGTCTCCCAATTATATTAAAATACGTAATGTCACAACCCACTTTGTAACAGTAACGTCATGAACAACACATAATACCATATATGCTACACCTATATATATAATACAATGTCAGCCTCTTACCCTCAAAAAATGCTCCATATCCACACAAAAATTTCGATAGTCTCTCCTAAAACTTTGACTTATCCCAAATAAAAATCATTACCTGATAAACATTTTCTCAATCCACGAGTTCCTAAAAGATAATATTCAACATATTATCATCAATTTCAATTCATAATTCATAGTCTATATAATGTTCCACACTCCTAACTAGTAAAATAGATCCAAATTCCTCTAATGATATTACATATACAGTGATAATTATAATTATACAAAGATACAACCCACAAAATAATTAAACCTATGCACACAACAGTAACTGAAGAATCGACTACTCTTCCTGTGCTGTCCTCTTTCCTTTTCTATCTATTTTCGAAATGTTGAAGATAATAAGTGAGCAACAACATGCCTAGTGAATAATCTTATCTATAACATTTAGATGCATTTAAATAACCATACAAAAATTTAAATTAAATAAAATATTTAAATTCATCGTGCACATTCAAACCATATATATTTGTATTCAACATAGTGATCATGCAAATTTCAATGCATCATTTATAAAACACATGCATCTCCACATCTTACGAAACTAGAGTCAGTCCCACTTCTTGTCGAGTCTGGACAATAGTAGACTATATTTCTAGTTATCACCAACTCTACAATCATTTCGAGTATTATTGCATAGAGAAAGATTGATACTTCTCATAGCTTAGTCCTACATGGATTATCACGTAAGAAATATTATTTCTCATGGCTCAATTTGTCGAAATGATATCGTATTTTAGATCTACTCTTGCAAATCAGAAACATGCTTCTGTGTAAATACAATTTTATGAATTTCAAACCAAATGCAATAGATGTCAATACAAATTCCATGCTTACATTCAAATCAATTTTATATCTACAATGTCATATAAATAACCAAGATAAATAAATACTCATTGAATACCAGCAGCTTAATTCGTTGGGCACGTATTTTACTTCCTACTATAATGACCAGTCTCTCCCAAATTTACTGCAAAATCCAGTAATACATAATCCATCATTCCATATATAATATATATATTTTCATCTGAAGAAGTTCCTTATTTAATAAAAATCAAGGGTCTTGACATAATGTTACCAAAATTACTATCCAATTAATTCCCAGTATCCACTCCAAAATCTAGGTTCCAATCCACCACAATTATTCTATCATAGAGTCAGTTTATATACACAAATCAAATTTAATTCATTTTTATAAATAACTTTTAACGCATTTGTTTTTCATATTTAATCACATACGTGCATTATACCTCATGTATGGTTGTGTATTAGCTTGAATATTCTCAATAACCTTTAAAATTAATTTTCTACTCATATACCATATTTTTTATAGCAAAAAATAAATTAAATAGGCTTTCCAAATATATTTTTACTAATTTTTTTTAATTTTCCTAAATACCCCAAATGGTCAATCATTCATCAAAAATCCAATCAATGTCCAAAATTCATGAATTTGGTGTCGATGGGCACAAATTTTCATTTTTTACATTCTTGTAGGTTTCAATCAAATTTTTATTAGGGTTTAACATACCCAAAAGCCCATCCAAAAGGTTATTCAACTTTGGGTATTCATTTTGGTATGTACAAGACGAACGAACAAAAACTAACCACATATTTGGGATCTACGTATCAACAGGAGTGTATTAGTATAATTTTTGCTGAGTTTTACTCACGGTAAGGGAACATCCCATTTTTTAGTACTACTATAAAGTACCCCCTACGGTAAACATGTTTACCTCAAAATGTTTATTCTCTCCCGTCCACCTCTTTTCAGAAGAAAATTAAAAAATTGTTTTGGAAACAAACACCTTAGAGCCATGTTAAAGAATATGTCCAAAGTTTCAATTTCAATAAGCACCAAATTCCTGCTGATCAAGCCGAACATTTTTTTCCTGTCACACTACCTACTTCCCTTTTACCCCAATGGCGAAAAGATGGTTACTCTCATCTTCACTATGGAGCAGTATAAATGTCAATCACCTTCCATGGTCAAAAATCTACTGAAGTTATATCTCGGATAACTCTTCTTGATTCTCACATGCTCTGTTATTTTGATGCAGTTATTGGTACTATCCAAACCACTCTAAACTCTGGCACAGTTTTTATCACATTTTACCCGAACTTTAATGTATCTTTAAGGGATCCTCATGCCCTTAACTACCCTTACACTACAAGCCCAGTTGTCAGGTACTCCACAGATCCAAACTGCTCTTGTAGCAACTATTCATTACCAGATTGCTTATCGCATCTAAAATCAAACGATCGATTTTCCTTATAAAGGATCCTCACTAGATGGCCTCATGTTAGATATCAATTCCCAAGGAGTTGTTTCACACACTTTTCTTCCAAGGACTATTCCTCCCAGTTGACTTCAACAGCTTTTTCTAGAAAAATGGCTTACCAGCTGTGAAGCACATTTTCAAGCTAATGAAGTCCGCCAGTCTACTCATGTTACTCATGACAGACGCCGATGGGCTTGTTGAGACTATTTTCCCTGAACCACCTTCAGTTCATTCGCGCCCTTCTTCAACAAGAATCCATTTTGTTGATATCACAAATCCTCCTGTTGCACATCAGTGGTGTGATACTTGTAACTGTCCTAGCTGTGAATAAGATGCTTTTGAAGTTCAGTATGATATTGAGAAGCCAATGCGCAAAACCACCCAACAACTTTTGGAAACCCGATACGCATCTAGCGACCCAACTATTAGCTTTATTGAGTCAGCATCAGGAAGGTATCAATATTATGTTTTGCTTTCTGATGATCATACTAATGATGACTATGATGTCAAAGACCACAACTATGATTCATCAAGCTATGATTCAATAGAGGACGAAGATAGCCCCAACCCTAAATCTTAATAAATAAATAGATTAAGATTCAGAGTCTGAAGCAGACTCATCACAAACAAGGATCATGCAAAAACATCGACAAAATATTATTAAGATCACGAATAATATTTGTCGAAAACCCTTCTCTAAGCCAAGGGCGGCCCGACCGGCACAGTGGCCTGACGAACCCTCTCACCAAGTCAAGTTCGTCCGATCACTGTTAAGTCCTTTCCAAATCTCAAGCAACAGACGATATCAGAATAACTGGAACACTTGAAAGCAAAAGTAAGCAACATACAGGCGTAAGCATTTCATTACACATTTGTCTAATCCAAAATACAAGTTTGACCATTTACACGAGCACAATAATAACCAATTTTAGATCAAAAGATCAAAAGAAACGCGGATAGGAATCGTTAGGGAAACTAGGCGACCACTACGCCTTTCCCTTTATCAGCCACTGTAGAACCTAAAATAATGATAGAGTAGTGAGCCTAGAATCAACGTGGCTAGTGAGTAGAAAGATCAGCATGTTATCCATAACCAATATTCCAAAATAATACATGTATGCATGAGCAGTAAAAGTGGTATGACATTCGAAAGCATGACATAGTGTGAAAACAATTATAAATAGTGCAACAGTTTCAGAAAACATCTCAAATCAATGTCAGTTAAAAAACACATCCAGGTTAGATTAACTCAACAACCCAACCTATGGTTGTCGCTCAAGCGGGTTCGCAGTGCCACTCGAGCGAGTCGTAAGCTAGGCGTACTCCACGAATACCCTAACCCCGTGCTCGGTCCTCGAGTGGGTTGGAAGCTAGGCACATTGATCATATGCCCTAACCCCGCGCTCGAACCTCGAGTCTAACCTCAATCACAAGAAGTACTCTAACCCTGACACTCAGCCCTCGAGCCTATAGTCTCACGACCAGTGTACATCTACACATCTCAAAATCAATCAGGTGTATCTAAATCATGTGAAACCATTTAAACCATGTTATTTCGCATAAGTCTTATGCAAGGAATAAAAGTCACAGAAAACACCTAAATCAGACTACTCACCTCGGACCCTGCACACCGATGTCCCATCAATAACCGGCCCAGTCCCGCAGTACTCCCTCGAATCTATATCAATCATAACTCAAACTCAATTCTACCCATATAGTGGCTCAATGTCTAATCTCACTGTCCCTACTCAGTTTCGATCGACCGGTCCAACCTCGTCAACTCTGGTAAGTGTGATCATCCTAGTCACTCTTGGTCAATTCATGCCCAAATTAGGTCATAATAGGTCATTTGGATAAAAAATGGGTCAAAATCATCAAATTCCAACACTCAGTCAAGTTTGTGTTCTTTGCTCCCTTGCGCAACAAACTTGTCAATTTTTCTTGCGATCAATCCATAAGTCGGATTTATGCGAAACTTTTCAGATTTTATCTAAACTGCCTAAACTTCCTCCAAAATTTTATTTCATAATTTTTGGACATCATTTACTAGAGTTTCTAGGTATAATAATAGAGACTGTAAAAATCTCGTATACCCTATAATAGATAGTGACTGTTTGCCTAAATTGACCCACTTATCCATATCAGAATGCTCTAAAATTTGGTAGACATACTTTAGACATATTTAGGGATCTCTCCACCAAATTTCAGCTCAATCTATTGAGGTTTGGTCAGTTAATTTCATCTCAGAATTTTCAGCCAGATTACAGGAATTTTCTGGGTTCATAATTTCTACTATCTTTCTAGTATTCATTCCCCCATTAAACCACAATTCTATGGATCATTTCTTGTGCCCAATCGCAGTATGTAGGTCATAAAACATTTATTAATCAAGAATACTTCGAATCAGTAACATGTAGTACTAAAATCATGCCTATTATTCCATCAATTTCTCTTCTGCATTCTAAAAGAATACAAGAAATTGTTCTAAGTCCTAGCAATCTAACAAGCATGGCATACTTGTAAGTGTAGCAAATCATATTCACAAAGGCTCAAGGTCAAATTTTTATACATTTCTGTAACCTCTACTATGAGGTCTAAAACGTCTCTAGTTTCAGTCCGAATGGGTGCCTTTAGGTGTTCCAAATATAGTTCCAAATCTGATTTCAAACTGGTTTTTGTCGGCACTATTGTAACAATGAGGCTAATAGTTAATAACAGTGGCTTATAAAATAAAACGTATTAAATGTTCCAGTTTTTGGTTTCTACAACTTGGACACTTGAATATACATGATAAGGGGTAGAATGATGGGTTTTACCTCAGGGACGAGCCTAGAATGGTTCAGGTGTGAGCCTTCCTATAGTTGCTCCAACACTATTTCTGTTACACAGCTGCAACAGTGAGTAGATACCAACTTCAATGGCTAAGAAATCATATGTAAAGCCTCATTTTTCATTTTCTAAGGATTGAAGGTTAGAGTACACATGAAAATGAATAAGATGGACTATCTCACCTCCAAAATGGGCTTGAAACGGCCTAGGTTGCGAAGCTCCAAAGGTGGCTTCAACACAGACCTTTCCGGTTTTCTGGGTTTGATCACTGTGAACAACCCCTTTTCTCAGTGGTTTCAGCTTCAAATGGCTCCAAGATTCAGCAAACTACTTGTAGGACTTCGTAGATGGTAGTATGAACTTCAAAACAAGCTAAGATTCAAAGGATTTGACTAAGAAACGAGAGAGATTTGAGCTTGTGAAGAAGGCTACAGTTGTTGGAATTTTCTGGACTTGTGCTCAAAGAAGGGGTTTTGTTGCATGGCAAGATGGGGGTGACATGTGGCCATCCAGGTGGCTCCCAAGCTCCCATGTTGGATGCCCAATTGGCAATGTCCATTGGCCAACTCATGTGGTTGAGCTTGATAGCAAAACCAGGGGTGTAATACCATGGGTTCCCAAGGTTTAATGGCTGAAAAATCACCAGAAAATCTAGAAATTCGAGCAAAAATTCGCTCAAATTGCACAAAAAGACAAAACACAAAAGGGGGGCTTCCATCTTTGGGTGCTAGGAGCCCGGGCCATGAGTGCGAGCTGCGCACTCAGCCCACTTGAGGCCTGGGCCAGCCCAAGCCCAACACCTGGGTCGGCCTAGGCCTAGCGCCTGGGTCAGCCCAGGCCCATCTATTAAAATTTTTTTTTCTTCCAAAAATTTCATTTTTCACTCTAAAAATTTCATAATTATTCCAAAAATTTAATAATTTATCCTAAAAATTATTTCTCTCAAAAAATTACATTTTCCTTATAATCTCATGTATTTTCTCCTCATTATTATCATTTTATCCAATAAATAATTCAAAATTGAGAAAAATTTAGATAAATCTATGTATTTCCATTAAAATGTTAGAAAATACATACTTGGGACCCAAAAATTTCTGTGTACAAAATGATGGGTCATCACAATATTACAAGCACGATGACAAGCCAGAGAGGCAAAAACCCAAAGAGTTTTGTCAAATGGGACATAATAAGGAGAAAACTTTCACAATTAAAATAGGAAGGACTGATTGAATCA
Organism: Tinospora cordifolia; assembly: GCA_030144865.1. Classification (NCBI taxonomy): domain Eukaryota; kingdom Viridiplantae; phylum Streptophyta; class Magnoliopsida; order Ranunculales; family Menispermaceae; genus Tinospora; species Tinospora cordifolia. The sequence continues at coordinate 8,055 of JAJIYU010008301.1, read as the reverse complement.
ACCACTTCTCCTTGGGCATGTAAAGATTTTTATGTCATTAAGAGATCTGAACAGGTCTGTGACAAACTTTGGTTGGTCATCAATTACCTACTTAACATCTTTCTCAAAGATGATAAGTTTTCTCTCCCTCGGCCTGAGACGTTATTTTCTCAATGAGTGTTGCATGCTGCTTGAACTTTTTTGGGCAGTTCTTGGCAAAATGTCCCTTTTGTTTACATATGAAACATCTGGAATTAGTTGTCTTGCCACGGAAAGGCTTTCGTCGTAAGAACTTCCATTTTTTGTAAGGTAGCCTTTTAGATGTGGATTTGGGCCTTTTGGAAAGTTTAGAGGGATGCAGATAAGCTGACTTCGGTTTGCATGTGTAAGGCTCAAAGGCATGGCATTTGGGGACAAAGTCATGGCAGGCACTGGAAAGGGTCTTTCTTATTCTCTGAGCACGCTAGACAATCTCATACTGTGCCCAAAGCCCCTAGTGACCATTTCTAATATAAGAGAATGATTGTCCTAGAATACTGTCTTATGTAGTCTTCTTATGAGTAGCCATGTACTCTTTTGCCTTGTTACAATGAGCGGCTGAAAAGAGAATAAGAAGACAGTCTTAAGGTAAACGTCATCAACTCCTTTAATCAGGTAGAACCATTTGGACATTTATTCATAATGTTTTTGCAGAGCTCGAAGACTGTAGGAACAACATTTTGTAGTAAGATATTTTTCTTGAGCTTGATCAACATAATGAGTCCATGGGCCAACAAATGCATCAAAAAGGGTTGAGAGAAAATTGTTAACTGTCTGCTAGAGTAAGGCAACCTGTTTGTATTTTTGTTGGGCATTCCACCAATCATTAAGACTACCAGACATTCTTGTGAGTAATTTTTCAATCACAATGACCTTTGTTGCACCATTTTTTATGGCTTTAGCATAGCAATAAGAGAGCATTTCATTAAAGAAATATGGCCACTCATCATATGGGAGGTTGTAAAGAAAGTTTTCCATCATAAATGTCCATGCCCAAGAAATCAATAGACACTTGGAATAATTGCATTTTCTTCTCAGAGAGCATGAGATCAACAGAGACACAAAGATCATGGAATCTTTTGACAAGGTCAAAGTGTGATGATAAGTCTTAGAGAATAAAAGAACATCATCAATATATATAAGTGCCTGATGTTGGATTTTAGAGAAGATCCTTGTCATGGCTTGCTGGAATATTGAGGGAGTAGTTTTGAGTCCAAACGACATTACTGTCCATTGGTAGTGATAACCAGGGATGACAAACACAGTTTTGGGACTATCTTCTGGTTTGGTACCAGGCTGCCAAAATCCTGACTTGCAGTCAAACTTCAAAAAATATTTTTGCTTCTAATAGGTGCTGAAATAAGTCTCAGAACGAGGGAGAGGAAACTTATCATCTTTGAGAAAGATGTTAAGTGGTTGGTAATTGATGACCAACCGAAGTTTGCCACAAACCTGTTCAGATCTCTTATTGATATAAAGAGCTTCACATGCCTTAGGAGAAGTAGTTGATTCAATTAGTCCTTCCTATTTTAATTGTTCAAGTTCCTAGATAGCAAGAGTAAGTTGAGAAGGTGGCATTCCTGTTTTAATTGTGTCATTTCTTACAAAAATCAACTAAACCTTAATCCAAATGAGCACCCTAACATCAAAAAGAAAACATGAACGAAATACATGTAATTGTTGTATTTTTCACCATTACAAACTTAAAAACTATATTACAACGCAAAACTTGTATAAAACTGGACAAAATCTCACTAGAATGGTCATCGAAAGCCTACTAAAGTTTTTTCTCTACGTCACCGGAGATGAGAAAGAGATGGTGGGACCAATTTAATGGGGTAGATGGGGTAAATAAGGTTATTTGGTGATAAGTGGGTAAATGAAGGGTAAATTAGTCATTTTATAGAAGGGTATATTTGAAATGAAAAATTAGGGTGAAGAGAGCCACTATTGGGGTAATTTTAGCCCCCCTCTTATTTTTTATTGCACCACATGTAAAACAACGAAATTATCCTTGTGTAATATACAACAACCCACATTTAACTTCTACCAACAACTTTTGTTGAAAGAGATGAAGAACAACTACTTTGCATACCAAATCATTGTTGATTTATTCATCTATTGTGTTTTTGCTACATTATTGTTTAAATCATCATTGTTCTTTTTCATATCATGTGAAAATTCTCTTGGTTTTATGGCCTCTTCTAGTTTTCATTCTACGGGACACAAAACACAAGAAAGTGAAAATGATGATAGTATGTATCTTTCAATTTTTCACTATTTCTTATTATTTATGTATATTTTTGAGCTAAAAACTACATAATAACATTCAAAGGCATCATTGAAAAGTACGATAACATGAAATTCATTATGCAAATATTTTGTCAATATATCATCAATGCTAGTTGACAACTTTTAACAAATGAATCTCACGTAAACATATGTTGCTTGTATATCAATAACATCAATATCATATATTAGCAACATTTTGAATGATCATTTCAAATGCAATATTATTGCTAATATATTGACAACTCTTTCAAAGTTAGGCTATGTTGCTAATATATTAGCAAAGCCACTGATAAATCAACCACTTTTTTATAAATAAATAATCACACATATATGTGTGTGTGCGCATTGCAATGCATTCAACAACTAATATTTTGACTTGAATTTCAAAAAATATGTACCACCCTAGTAAATCGCTAGGATGTTGGTGAATGGGTCAAAATATGTTTATTCAACTAATATTTTGACTAATATCTTGACACTCATTCATCCAACATGGTGGTGAATGGGTGAAAGAAGAAAATGATAAGTATTTTATGACTAATAAACTTAGTAAATCACTACAAGTCACCAAACATTACACTTATCAGTAACTCAATGATGTTGTTCATGATTTATTGAAGCTGGACCAGTTTATCCATCAACTACAAGACACGACTTAGGTTTATGGCCTTAAGTATAAAAAATGATAAGGATGTGAAAATCTTCTTGAAGATCAATAATGAAGATGGACAGTTTACTCCTTTATGCATAAACCTAATAGGCCAATCAAATGATTGTCCATCATCTAGGGGTAGCATCCATAAAACACATAACAATGTCGCTTCCAACAAGCATGTTGAAACATTAGGTGTTCATCAAGAGATGATTGGACATGCCACTAATGATGTTTCTTGGTGATAATGCCCAACAAGTAGATGATCTCAATAATGATGATGATGATGATAACTTAATTAGCCTTGTATCAATAATGAAGGCCATGAAGACAACAATAACGTCTTTATTTTTGGTGTAGACATCCCCTTGACCTCCAAATCAATGCAAGATTTTTTGACAATAATGATAACAGTTTCACTCTTGGATTAGACAATGCACCACTTAAGGTTCTCATGAGCAAGCAAACCCAAGATGGGATGACGAGATCGGCAATGTGGTTGAAACAACTCCTAAAGGAGTGAGTAAAGGTAGTTACCTACTCCTAAGGGGCACTTCCTAGATGCCTTAAAAAGCGCTTCACTTACCAATCCATCTTATCTTTGCTAGCCTTTCCCAAAAGGGTCAACTATGGGTTTTTAGGTTCCTCCCATTTATTTCTTTCTCAATGAGAGAGGGTTCACTCCTATTGCCAGAGGTAGTACGAGGCCTTGTTTGAGTTCACACTCTACTTCATCAAGTGTTGTGATTGATAACGACGTGCTATTCAACACAAATAAGCCTTTATGTCATGAAAAAAACTCCAAGTTCAAAGTTGGAAACCTACAACTATTTTTTTGCATCAAAATGTGTTAGTGAAGGTTGTAATTGGAGATTAAGGACCGTGAAATTGTCTAATTCAAGTTATTAGCAAGTTATTAGATTCAATCACACTCATTCATGTTTATTGGATGTGATTCACCATGGTTATAAACAAGAGAGTGCTTGTTTGATCGATGACTACATCAAATCTAAATATGAAAGGGTTGGGCATATTTATAGGGCAAATGACATTACCCAAGATAATGAAAGGTGTTCAAGATCAATATCAACTACCACAAGGCATAGAAAGCACGGAAGAGTGCACTAAATACACTACAGGGTATGCTTGAGGAATCATATGCATTGTTACCTACATTTTGCGCACCCTTAGAATACACAAACCTTGTTTTGGTAACACATTTAGATGTTAATAGTGATAACCACTTCAAGTACTTGCTTATATCCATTGGTGCATGTATTAGTAGGATCAAGAGTAGTATTTGTCTTGTTATTACAGTGAATGGCACCTTTTTGAAGATAATATTTAGGTACTTTGTTTGTTGTATTGTCTATAGATGAAAACATTCAAATATTTTCTATTGCTTTTGGCAAGGGGACCCCAAGAATAATGTTGCATAGGAGTGGTTTTCATCCAAGCTTAGAGATGTAATAGGAGACAAATATGGGTTGATCTTCATTTCATATCACAACAAGAGCATTGAAAGAGGCATTTGAAAAGTGTTTCCAAGTGCATATCATTGGTTATGCATTTATCACCTTTGCAAAAATCTAAAAATAAAGTTTAAGTATAATGTTACATTGATCCAACTATTTTAATTGGCAACCAAGATACATCGACACTCTAAGTTACTTGATTAATGCACAAGATTGGCAGGTGTGGTCTAAATGTAGTTACATACCTGCATGAGGTTAGGGTGGAAAAGTTGGCTCATTCCTAACTTTAATGAAAGGAGATACAACAACATGGCTACAAGTATTGTAGAATCTTTAAATATTGTTGTAAAGGATGTAAGAGAGTTCTTACTTGCTATGATGCTTGAACAAGTAAAGGAGGTATTTCAATGGTGGTTTTATGAGTGACACAATACTACAATTGATATGTAAGGCTACTTAACGAATTGGGCAGAAGGGAGAGTTCAAGTTAGAGTTGACAACTCACCCAAATATCATGTTATTCCCATTAATTGTCATGATCTTCCTATGTTCAACATTAGAAAGAATGTAGTGGTAAATTTACACAAAAAGACATACACCTATTGTGAGTTTGATCTTAATCAATTTCCATGTGCCTGTCTGATTGTAGTCGTTCGTGATTGAAGTGTATCGATAAATAATCTATGTTCTTGATATTAGTACTTATCTAATTTCAACATATGTTAACTCCAATACTCTATATATGCCTTTGGATATGAAGATGGTTGGCACATTAGTAACCATGTTAGAAGTAGGATATTTCTTCCATCCAAAACTCGATGACTCTCTAGAAGATGAAGAATGTAAAAGATTCTATCACATGGAGTAGATAACTACCACTTCATTCAAATTATAAGTGTATGTGAAATTGTACTTAACATATTGCATGAGATGACATTTATTTGATGATTATCATTTACGTTTGATAGAGATAGATGTATGATGATTTTTCCTCCAGAAGGCACTAGGTCAATCTGAAGTACTAAAATAACATGGAAGAAAGAAATTGGGCTAAATGATAAACATACCCACAAAATTCATAGGACAATAAAATACCCACGCATGCACAAGGTTATTAAATCCTTTATAAGCATATATTGGCTTTCAAATATTTAATAGGCATATTATACATTACTTTTAATTACTTTTTTCTTCTTTATTTGACTAGGTGTACTAGTACCCTTACATTGACATAAGGGGAGGTGACACGTTCCCAAAAGTGGCATTCGGGCTATATAAAATTTTAAAAAATTGTTGAGTCGTATCACCCGAAATTTTTTTTTTCTGTAAGCTGGAACATGTTTGAAGGGTTCCAAATGATCCACGACAACCCACAAGAGGAAAACAGGGTCCAAGCACAAACAATTACATTGTCAAGTACACACTCATAGACCAATTATAAAAAAGGATAGAATTAGCATGTATTATCTACAAGTACACAAGGTTAGAAGTCTCAACATCCATTTTAAGCTATTCCATATTACTTTGAGCAGTTTGTAGCAAGGAGTCAACCAATTGTTGAGAATTTAGAGCATAAAGATAGCAGTCATGTTTATCCCATTGAGGAAGATGTCATCCAAGTACAAAGCATGACACACTGCATGTTCATCTCTTACATGAATAACTCATATCATTTATTATTATGTGCTATGGTTTCATTTTCGATTGATCTATAGGATAGAGGAATAGGAAATGCTTGACATTATACTAAGTTGGAGATTGAAACTAGTGCCTAATTTAAATGTAGGCTCAACAATTTATGCGACGGATGTTGTAATTTGTGTGCCACCTTGTGACTACCCATGATTTGATATACAAAAATTATTGGGTCCGATACATGTATTTTCTAAAATTTTTAATGAAAATATATGAATTTTCTTAATTTTTTTAATTTTAAAGTATTTATTGAAAAAAATTAGAGTAATTGAAGAAAAATATAATTTTGATAGAAAAATACATGAAATTGTGCAAAAATATAATTTTTGGAGAAATATGATTTTTTGGAATGATCATGAAATTTTTAGAGTAATTAATGAAATTTTTGAGAGAAAAATGTAATTTTTGGGTGAATTATTCAATTTTAGAAAAAATAATTGTATAAATGATAGAAATTGTGTATAATTGGAGGATTTTGAAAGAAAATGGCGAATCAATTAATGTTAATAATTTTAGAAAAAAAATGAAGAAAATCGAATATATATACATATATATACCAAAGAGGAAAGAACTACAAAAGAAAAACAAACAAAAAATTGGATGGTCGGTTGGTACACAGGCCAAGAGGCTCTTGCAGGCCAAACCGCCACTTGGGCTCAGGGCCTGAGCGCGTGAGCCACGGCACGGGCCCATGGCTCATGCGAAAAGCTAAGGCGCGTGTGTCAGACCCCCTTGCTCTAAGCCAAGGGCGGCCCGACCGGTACAGCGGCCTGACGAACCCTCTCACCAAGACGAGTTCGCCCAACCACTGTTAAGCCCTTTGCAAATCTCATACAATTAGAAGATATCAGAATAATTGGAATAATTAAAAGCAAAAGTAAACAACAACCAAAACGGAAGCATTTTATTTACATTAGTCTTGTCCAAAATACATATTTAACCATTCACATTAGTATAATAACGACCAACCTCAAAAGAAAAGAAAAGACCAAAAGAAGCTGAGAAGGGAGTCGTCAGGGAGTCAGGCAATCACTACGCCTTTCCCTTTGTCGGCCGCTGTAGAACCTAAAATGGTGATAGAGTAGTGAGCCTATAATCAACGTGGCTCAGTGAGTAGGAAGTTCAGGCTAGGTTAACTCAACAACCCAACCTATGGTCATCGCTCGAGCGGATCGTAAGTCAGGCGTACTGGCCACTTGAGCGGATCGTAAGCTAGGCATGCTTCTCGAACACCCTAACCCCGGGCTCGGTCCTCAAGTGTCATCACTTGAGCGGGTCAGAAGCTAGGCGCGTTAACCATACGCCCTAACCCCGCGCTCGGACCTCGAGTCAGATCTCATCGTGTACCCTGACCCCGCGCTCAGACCTCGAGCCCTTGGTCTCACTACCGTGTACATTTAACTGTCTCAAAACCAATCAGATGTATTTGAACCTTGTGAAACCATTGAAACCATGACATATCATGCAAGTTTTATGCAAGGAATAAAAATTACTAGTGACATCTAAGTCAAACTGCTCACAGGGATGCTCCGCTCCCGACGCTCCTTTCGCGACCGGTCGCGTCCCGCTAGTACTTGGTCCTACGAAATCGACGTAACTTCTTAATATTAATATGGGATTTGTCTCGTTCTAACTGTAAATCATCGATCAATCAATAACTTGACCTAGGCAAGAATAGTTCACCTATGTTTGTTCAACTTGCCTTAGTTGCTAAGTCGATTTGATTGACCTTGGCCAATCTCGGTCAACCCTAGTCAACCTATCACTTGCTGACCTAGTTGGTCAACAGAGTCCCTACTAGTCAAATCGAGTCTTTATGGAGTCAATTGGGCCAAAAAGGAGTCAATATTCCTAATTCCCATAACTTACGCACAACACTAGCCTATGACCCCATCTGCACAACCATTTTTTCGATTTTTCTGC
>JAJIYU010008300.1:0-18152 GCA_030144865.1 Tinospora cordifolia | reverse complement strand
AACTACATGCAATTATAACTAATTTATGCAATTTCAACTTATACTCTCCTTTATTTCCTCTAAAATGCAACAATTAACCTATTATAATGTGAGTTTGCTATGCAACTAACAGTTTTTATCACAAGTTGTAATCTCTCAGCTAGTTTCTCAAAAATAAACGATTTTGAGACAACTAAGTCAAACAATAGTTTCACAACAACATTGAATAACAAGAATGCATCTTCTATTGCAGGGACTTGATCTTCTAAAATCTCAATAGCAAACATTCTAGCCTATTTCTGACCACGGCCCTGGTTCTGCCCTTGATTGGCATTCTGCTGCTATTGCTTGACTTGAAGACAATGTTTTAATTTCCTCCTTGAGTGTTCTGCTGTTGCTAAGAGCCTGAGCTGGTGTAGTTGGGCAATTTCTAGCTATATGGCTTCTCTGCTTGCACACGTAACACAACCCTGGTCTCTTTGCTTGCTCATTAACTCATCTTTGTTCTGCCCCTATTTTTCTGGTGCCTTCCCACCACTCTTGCTTTTCTTTTGAGCCCCTTGATCTTTTTCATTCCCGCGCCTCTTATTCTTTCCCCTCAACCTTTGTTCCAAGTTGAGCTCTTTTTTTAGGGTTAGGGCATTTTCTAAGACGTCTTTGCACGTCTTTAGGCTAGAGTCTTTATTGTCTTCCAAATCTCCATCGTGAGAACCTATGCAAATTGATTTGTCTTTATTCTCTCTTCCCTAATTAGTTCTGGCAAGAATTTGGCCAATTCAGTGAACTTCCTCTCATATTCAGCTATAGTCAGATCCCTCTGATTTAGCTGGAAAAATTCTTCATGTAGCTTACTTAGTGTTGCTTTAGGAAAGAACTTTTCTCAATTCATTGCTTCAACATTTCTGTTAGGGTCCATCTTCATCATTCGCCACCAACTTCTGGTTAGTGCCTTGAACTGTGGCCAGTGCCACCCGTCTTAACCTAGTTACTTTCAATACATTCAAATGCTCCTCCATCTCTTGATATCAATGGTCTGCCATGATACAATTAGTTGTTCCTTCAAAATGTGGAGGGTGGAGCTTTTGTAGCTCCATTAACATCTTCCTCTATTTCTCATCATCCAGATCCTTCTGAGTTCTCTGACGTTTGGGAACTTGGGCCATCAGTGCTGGCTATTGAACTTGGATGGGTTCAGGCACTTGAGGCTGAGGTACAGCCTAAGGGAGTATTTGGGGTAGAACCATCATCAGCTGATCCATAACCCTCCGAGCAACTTCATTCATCATATTCTCCATTCAGGCCTCCATGCCATAGTTATTTCCTGATCCCTCTACTCTGTTTCGTCAGAAATTGTGGATCGGGTAGCATATCTTCTTATTCTAGCCACTGTTTATAAATTTAACACCTTGTCAATATTTTCCTCATTAAACGTTCATACTATCATGACTCTAGATTCATGTCTCTAGGTTTTTTATTTGTTCAGTGGCCTAACAATTTATGCTTCTAGGTTCTTGTTTGTTATTAGGTATAGGATTTGGTTTCATACAAATAAACAAATCAAATAGTTTTTTAAACAATCACACAATCAAACAACTTCACACTAGCATAGCAAAATTTTCAGGCTTCCATTCTAAGCTTCGAGGTTCAAGTGTCACATACCACTCTACCTCTTCCACTTAGACTTTTACTCAAAAAATTGTCACACCCAAACGATTTTGCAAATGTCTCGATAATTAAGGTTTTTCGAGCCCATATACTTGACCATCCCACACCAACTATAGAGAAACAAGTTCTTTCAAAGTTACCGATCATTCACCAAACATGATCTGTCATTCTCCGAGTCCAAGCTTCTTCCATAACCCCGAATTCTTATGCGTTCCATACCACATAGAAACTAAAGATATAGAATCTTCCCAATCTCAAGTCTTGACCAAAAAAGTTTTTGTTTTCACACATTATCAGTCTCTAACCTATGTCCAAAAGTTTTATGCATTTGATCCACTATTCCACTGAGTTTCTAACTAAGTCACTCCCTTAGACCTAGGGTTTCAATCTGGTTGACTCACAACTTTTGTTTAATCAAGACACCACCTTTGGCATCCTTTTTGACTTCTAACCAATTTATTGCCCTAATTTTTCACCTTCTAATTTTCTTTTATAGACAGTAAGGGTGTTTTTCAACTCTGACCACTCGTACAAGCAGGTAGGATAACCTCTAGATCGAGCAGCGAAATCAAAGTCTGCTTAGCAAATGTGCTTTCTAGGGTGGAATAACCCACCTACCTTTCAATGTTTAGCTTTATTTGAGATAAAACTTAACCACTATCAACTCAACTTATATCTTTGTATCCAAACAAAACATTTCAAAATACATATTTCCTTTTTTGAAAACACTTTCCAAAACAGTTTTAAATTTCATAATAGAAAGTCGGTAATTCTACATTCAACTCAAGGTACATGTCAAACCTAATTGAGTTTCTAATTCTAGCCAAGCAACTAATGCTTGACTTTCTATTTCCCAACCCAGTACATCTACTGACTGAGCTCTGATACCATTTATAACAACCCGAGCCCACTACGTACCAACATTGTCTCCATCCTAACCACCATTGACTGGGTGTAGGGTTTTGTTCTTGGCAACACTTGAATTTGAGTCTCTCAAAAGTGTTCGGCAGTAATAAGGCTTGCAATTGTTCATTTAGCCCAGGCATCGCTCTAGTGTCAGACTGATGTGGAATATTACAATCTACCCCCTTTAGAGCAGTCCTGTCCTAAGGACTCACACCACTGTCACACCTAGAAAGGCTCTGATACCATTTGTAACAACCAAGATTTTTGAGAAAAATTTAAGTATTTAAAATAAATGAAAATTAGAGGAAATTATTGTGACCTTGAGAATTTTATAGAATTTTGGGTGTAAATTTATGTATATTTCAAGTATAAAATAAAATAGGCAGATGAAACATTAATTTAATATTTAAATGAATATGTTAATTAAGTAGAGTTAATAATAAAATTTAAGGAGTTGCTTAAGAAATAGAAAATAGAAACAAAGTAATATATTTGTGTGTGTGTGTGTGTGTGTGTGTGTGTGTGTGTATGTGTGTGTGTCTGTGTGACACCCCAACCCCCTAAAAACAGGTTTAAGCTCAACCACAAGGCAGGTTAGGTCCTATGTTACATTTACAAGTACACAACTTGCATCTCAATTCCTTTATTTTAACACTCATTGAAATACTCATAAAGACACTTCCATTGGATTTAATTTTCAACAAGATAATGCAAGTGAATAAAAGAAAGAGTACATAAATCTAAAATTTGAAACAAAAATTCAGCGAAAGTCTTTATTCAAATTTTGAGCCATATGCCCTTACATTGAAACTTTCTAAAAATAAAGTTTCTAATTCCTTAATAAGCTTGATCATGTATTTCAATTCCTAGAAAATAAAAGGAAGGGATGAGCACATAGCCCAGTGGATCATTCATTAAACAACTAAGTTACTATTTCAAATCAAAAGCAAATCTAAATTCAAACACTTTCATACAAATTAAAGTGAATCAACTTTTTGGTTTTACTTGACTTTAAGACTGAAAAGGGTTTTACTCCCTTGATGTTCTCAATTTAGATACCCTTCTTTATGGTGGAAAGACATTTCTTTGTCACTTTCCATTGGATGCCAAATACCAAGTATCCCCTATTTGCGCCTTACAACCACACACTCCAAGCATGTGTTAAGAACACCCATACTACCCATACGGGTCACTATGACAATACGTTGTTCTTATCTTCAATTTCTTATATTTAAGAATCATGTAATCATAAAAGAAATTCAAAATGTAACTATCAGAATTTTAAACAACCAAGAAAGTATGTAAACATTACATAGCATGCTTGAAAAATTGAATTAAATCCTAAACATGGATTCTAAGTATGACATGTTCTCGTGAGTGATTAAAACATAAAAACATGGTGAACTAAAATTAAAATATGATTAAAAATGCTGAAAACTAGAATTGAAACAAGCATGAACATGCTAGAAATTTGAAAGAGCAAAGTAGAAGTTCAATAAATCTCATCCACCTTAATCCAAGTTTTTTTGTAAAATCCGATAAAGGTTCCCCTTATCTACCCTTTTCAAAACTTCAAGAACTTTTAATCACCAACAAAACTACTTCAACAATTCTCTAAAATACTAAAATAAGAACTTCTCACACAAGAAAGAAAAGATAGTGAGAAGGGGTGCCAAGAAAAAGGCAAGAACAAGCAAAGAGAGAATCGTCAACTCTTTGCTTTGGTGTTCATGAGCACAAGGGGGGCATCTAGGGCAGCTCACCACGTTTGGGCATGTTTCCAAATTCATAAGGGGATGGTTTGCATAAAGAGGGCAAGTGTGCACATGGTTAGCAAGTGGGACCACTAAGGTTTCTAATCCGAGTGTGAGCAAAATCTTTGAACCTTATTTGTTTCTTTTATGTGTGTGAATACAATTAAAGGTTTAGAATACATTCTAATCTCTCTTAGACATCCTCTATTAATGGGAAAACATTCTAATATGTTGTGATTCATAAAATCAAATAAGTTTCTAATATGGGCACACAAAAACAAAGCTTTAGAATTTTTCTTATTAGACAACATTCTAATATGTTCTGATTCATAAAATCAAATAAGATTCTCTCCCTTTTTGGCTTCACATGTGAACATGAGGCAAGTTTCTATTTTTTGATTTTTTTTCTAGGTAATTGAATCTTTCTACATTTCTTTAAATCAACCACTCTCATTAAACTTCTATCTTGGGTTTGTCACATGTGTGCCCACACATACACTTATGAGACATTTTATATGTAACCTTAGTATCTATGATCATTTATCTTGGTACATGGAATCATTCTTCATGGTTTCTATAGGTGTGGGCATAATTGATCATTTACATGGCACATAGGATCATTCTTCAAGGATTTAAATAAAGGAAACACCCCATGGAGCTTCAGGTAGGGTAGGGTGCACATGATTATGGTGTTCCACCCATATAACTTGCACATGTTAGGGGTGGCCATGACTTCATGGGTTCACAAAATCAAATAAAAATTAATATCTCCTTATTTATATAGAATTATGATTTATATCCTTAGTTTTGGAATCACATGAACGTAATGCACATTTTAAGATATGGTTTGGCCCTATGTGATTTTCCTCCAAAAACTTTCCTTATTTAAGACCCACTGAGGCCACTGGGCAAATGAAAATATAAATCTTGGCCAATTGTTCTAATTTTTGATATGTCATTTATTTTGTTAGTTCATGTCATTTCATTTCGTTTCGAGTCATTTCTATCCCCTGAAATACCCTAAATGCCAATTCTTTCCTAATTTGAACCCCCTGAAGGGTATTCGGCAAATGAAAATCCTAACCTCAACCAATTGTTTTGATGTAATAACCCAAAATTTTGTCAAATAATTAAAGATAAATAAGTTTAAGGAAATTAAATAAAATAAGGCAAGTAAAAATAATTTTGAAGATTTTAAGACATCTTTGGGTGCAAATTATGTGTTACGAAATGAAAAATAATATAAAATATTTAGATGTAAAATAAAATAGGCAAATAAAACCTTAATTTGATATTTAAATGAAAATGTCAAATTGAAAGAGTTGCTTAAGAAATAAAGAATAGAAAAAAAATAAAGAAATAAAGAAATAAAGTATATATATTTATACACATATATATAGGTTAATGTGTGTATGAATAAGGTGTGTGTTAGCATAATAAATGTTAATACTATATGTTATAGGAATATGTACATAGAAAAATTTATATAATTAAATAAAAATATAGTGTACATGTATTTATTAAAAATAAATAAAATATTATATAAATATTAGTGTATAAATTACATAAATTAATATCTGAAAATAAAATATGAAATAAATAAAAATACATAAAAATAGAAAATGTAGATTATTTAAATATTAGCATTAAAAATATTAAAGAAATAGAAAAAATATCTAATAAATGTAATATTAAATAATTAGAAAGGAGAAAATATTAGCAAATCATCAAAATAGAAGGGAATATACAAGAAAATCAAGTTTTTATCAATTAGGAAGTGTCTAATTGGCAAAATTTCGAATAATAGCAACTTAGAATAGTGATTTTGGTATTAAAAACATGATCCAATGGATAAAAACGTATAATCCATCCAATCCAAGATCCAACGGCCACGATCAAGACCTTATCGAACGCCCGGGTGCACCGGATCACCGAAATCCAACGGTCCACAATCAATCCGCTCAATCCAATGATTCAGATTTCATCCGCCTAATCTCGATCGCGAAATGAGTACTATGATCGAGGAAAATCCAACAGGCCAGATTTCACCCACCTAATCTCGATCGCGAAAATGAGTACTGCCATCAAGGAAATCTGACGGCTCACGATCAACCCGCTTGATCTCAATCGCGAACCGAGTACTGCGATCAAGGAAATCTGACGTTCCAGATTTCACCCGCTTGATCTCAATCGTGAATCTAGTGCTGCGATCGAGGAAATCTAACGGCCGACGTTCCACCCGCCCGATCTTGATAGCTAACAGAATCTCGAGGACTATCCGACAGTCTAGATCCGAGGCTCCAATTACATACGAAATAAAATCACGAAAAATATCCAAAAACTCTGAAAATTGGTTTCTAAATTCCCAAAAATTTTCAAAAATTTACTTTCTATTCTCCTATGCTTGGGGGGCACAAAATTTTAAAGAATTAGCAAGTTTCCTACAAGATAACACCACAAACTTGTCATTCTCTACCCTTTTGAACTCTATATAAACACCCCCCATGCTCACAATTCATTTCATCCCAAGAAACAAGAGTTGAATTATCATCTTGTTCTCTAAGCCTTCTTCTTGGCAATCCCCTTAGTTCTTGAGTGATCTTAAACTATTCTTGAGTGTTATTGAGTGTTCTTAAGAGTTCTTGAGTGTTTGGAAGCCTTGAAGTAATTGAACTCTAGCAGATTTCAGAAGCGTACAGAAGGGACGTATTTAAGGTTGAAGTGACTTCTAACTTCTACTTCTTTATTTTAATTTGAATAAGTCTCGCATGTGTGATGATATTTTGAAGATGATTGATTAAATATATGTTTTAATATGCATGCTTTATTTATTTGATGTGCCATGAATGTACATGTTGTGTATGTTTAGGTATTAAGAATATTGATGCATGTTATACATGAATTGTGCCATGAATAAATATTTAATGATTCATGTTTTGTATATGTTGCATCGATGATTTAATCCGATATTGTGTGTTTTATCATTAAGAAGAGATTAAATAATGTTTCGTTCCACGTACCGGCGCGATCATGGACTGCATAGTGTCATCGTGTGTGTTCCACCCCCCGACCCGGCTTGCCGGTTTACCATTGACAATTTTGAACTGGGTTTCCAAGAGTGATCCCACTTCATAGATATGGGGTTTGAGTTTCCAAGAGTGATTCTCTTTCCCAACGATGTGGAACATAAAGATTAACCTCTTTCGGTCTGAATGTCAACCATAAACAAGAAATTGTTTGAATCGCCTAATATACAAAAGTTTTTGATATGCTTGGTTTGTTTGAATTGAAATAATGATTTAGATGTTTAGAAAGATCCACTGAGCTATGTGCTCACCCCTTCCTTCTATTTTTTAGGTATTTGATTTACATGAAGACCATGAAAATTAGTTAGGTTCTTTTATTTAAAAAGTTTTTTTTAATTTCTATGTAAGGGCATGTTGCCCAAGTTTTAAGACTTTTGCTGTAATAATGTTTTTTCAAATCAAATTATGTACTCAATTTTATTTAATTAATTGAGTTTATGAATTTCAGTTATTTCTTTTATTATTGCCTTATTAAATTCTTAAATTTAGGTTATGTTTTGTCAAATAAAGCTAAGGCATGAAATAAGTAAAATAGAAAGAAAGTCAAGTGTGCGTCACTTGTAAAGTAACACCGGCCCGGCCCGCCGTTTGGTTTGGTCCACCGTCAAGAGAATGGTGGTCGTGTCCAATGCATAAAGATATGGGGGTTGGGGTGTTACATTTGATTTTTGGATATGTTGTCACATTAGTTGCTTCATGTCACATTACTTCATTTCAAGTTATTTTGGGTCCCTAATGGGCACTAAATGAAAGTTTTAGAACCTACCAAATTAGCCTCAAAATGCACCTGGTTTCATTTTGCACCCAATTTCACAAAATTGATCTTAAATTTAATTTAATTAGGTACAAAGTTTTCAGGGTATTACTATATATATATATATATATAGAAAAGCTTGATTTAGATGGCAGAAACGTAATAAATGCACCCTTAGCATGGCTCGACTAGATTTGATAAATGGCATAGTGTGTAAACAACGGTTGTAAATTATGGCAACCCTTGTAATTGTTGTTGATAGCAAGGGCAAAGGGAATGACATTAATGGTAATTAGATGTTGTGAATTCTGGCAGTTTTGGCATCAAATTTGGCATGGTAGGTAATTAAAGTGGATCGCAGGGGTTAATACATGGGCTTATGTATTGGATTTTAATGGGAAGTTATCTTACAACATATTATGAGGATTTTAAGCTTAGATTAATAGCAACTATGTATATGTGTACATATATGGGCTCGAACGAAATGCAAAAATGCAAGTTTATACATAGCAATAGCAACATATATAATAAATAAATAAATTGGGAAAATTTGGTGTATATATATATATATATATATAACGTGATATTGAAATAATGGGAAATTCATATATTAGGAAATAAATTAAAATACAAATTTTTTTTCAAATTGTTTACTAATTATTAGTAAATGAGTATTTACTAATAAATACTCATTTATTCAATAAAGATATGGGTTGCAAGTTTATATTATGGCAAGTTTCCAAATATAGATTAATGATTTCAAATGTAATACATTATAGTAAGTTTATATTATAACAAGCTTATATATATATATATATATGAATCATGATATCCTAATTAGCAAATCATATATGATTTGGGTAGTAAAGGTTAGCATGTACTTTGGATTTCAACAAATAAAAGGTTGGGAAACTTTTGGGATAACATGAAATAGAAATTAACAGGAATATAATGATACATATATATAATTATGTGGGAACTCTAACAATAAAACTTACCAAAAATTAGGAACCTCTTGTTTTCAACTGTAATAGCATGAAAGAGAAAATTGGAAAGATTCCCAGGTTGCTACATGATGCCCAAGGGAAACAAATCAACATTAGAAAGTGGACCCCAAATCAAAGCTAAATCCATGCAAGGCAACTTTAGAATTGGGAAGATCCCCATTGCCAAAACATGCTCAAGGGAGATCCACTTGCTCTAAATGTCACACATAAGAGAAGGAAAAATTCTTTTTGTGAGCAAACCCAAATCATCCCCTAGTGTGCACTAGAACTCTCTATAAAGGTCCCCTATGCTCTCATTATTTTCATCCCAAAGTAAGAGCTGATAAGATCCCTCTTGACTTTCTCTAGCCTTCTTCTTGGCAATCTCCTCAATTCTTGAATGATCATGAACTGTTCTTGAGTGCTATAGTGTTTTAATTGAGTATTCTTGAGTGTCTAAAATTCTTGGAGTAACGAAGTTCTGCCAGATTTCAAAGGCTTACAACTATTTTGCAAACTAAGGTAGAAGTGATTTTTAAAACCTCCATCTTACTAGTTTAATATCATGTTCATGTATGCTTGATTTCAGTTTAGTATGATACGCATGATTTAATTTTTAGTTTAACATGTATGTCATGTTTATTTGATCACAAAACTATGCCATGCTTAGATTATTCATGTTTAGGTTTATTTTAAAGTAAGATGGATGCTATGTGCTTATTTTCATGCTTTGAATGTTTATGTGCTAAACATGCTGGATTTATTTTATTCATGAATATGAGATTAAATAAAAGATTTTGGAGATTAAGAACCACGTACTATCATAGTTAACATGATGGTCACTGTGGTTGTTCTTTACATGTGATTAGTTCACATGGATAATGTCCGAAAATACTTGAAATATGGGTTAGGCCCTAAGTCCAATGAAACATAGCATAAGAAATGTCTTTTCACTCAAGGGAGGTATTTTGTTAAGAATATCAAGGGCCTTGAAACCCTTTCAGTTTAATCTACAACTATAAACAAAATAATGTTTGAAACGCTTAATGTTTTACAAGTGCTTGAATTTGAATGTGTTGTTAGCCTAATTTAGTAACTTGGTTGCTTTAAAAAGATCTACTTGGCTATGTGCTCACCCTTTCCTTTTTATCTTTTCAGGGAATTGAACACATGATGAAGCATGCAATGAAATTTACAATGCTTAGTTTTAGAAAGTTTTCATATTATTTACAATGTACGGGCATATAGCCTAAATTTTGAATATCTATAATGTAAGACTTCTGCTGAATTTAATTTATTTTATCTATTTTGACTTATGTACTTTCTTTTATTAAATTAATAAAGATTTGGAAATTTCTTTTTATCTATTGTGTAATTGTCTCATTGAACTTTGTATATAAATTTTGGGTTAAGTACTCTTGAAACTTAGTAAGGCATGTAATAAAAGGAAAAGAAGTCAAGTTGTGTACTTGTAAAGTAATACCAGCCCGACCTGCCTTGTAATTAAGTCCAATTGAAAGTCTCGGGGGTTAGACTGTTACAAGTGTGGTATCAAAGCTACTCTAGTTGTGATCGCGGTGTAAGTGCGGAGGACAGAACTATTCCAAGGGGGGTGGATTGTAATATCCCACATCATTCCAACACTAGAGCGATGTCTAGGCTAAATAAGCAATTGCAAGCCTTACAAGTGCCGAGCGCTTACAAGTGTCGAGTGCTTTTGGGAGATTTAAGTTTGAGTCTTGCCAAAAACAAAATCATACACCTAGTCAGTGATGGCTAAGGTGGGACAATATTGTACATAGTGGGCTCAGTTGTTATAGTTCGAATTTGCTTTCAGCATCCATGTAACACCCCAAAAAAATTATGCGTAATGAAATGAAATGATATGTACAACATTATTGGGAATTAAATGATAGATGAGATCAATTCATTAGCAGTTCACTTTTTAGTGGTCAACTGACACGTTCATTTGCTCACCGTGTCTCAATGAAATGAAAATTAAGAAAGGAAATGAAAGTGTACTCGAAATAGAAACAAGATCAAATTAGAAATGAAATGAAATCACACACACACACACACATGGTGGGACGTCCAAAAGAAGAGGGATGAGGAAAGATGGGAAAATAGAAAGTTCCCAATATACTCACTAGAAAATGATTTAGAAAGTTTCCTAGGCACACAAAGGAATATCTAAATCTTTACAAATCCATATCAGAAAGAATCTCAAAACTGTTAGAAAGATGATCATGAGCACACCAAGAAAACCAAGAATGGAAGTTTCTAATAATAGAAAGTTGCCAAACCATGATCTAAGGCAAAGTGCCTAAACTACCCCAGTCATGTGTGCCACAAGAAATGAACCCAAAATATAAGTTTCCATGATCAAGTGCCCACCAAATCTTGATGCACAACAAGAAGAACCAAATTACAAAGTTGCATCAAGGAAACAAACTAGCATTAGAAACTTGCCTAAACATACAAACCATGGTCACACAAGAAGAAGGAAACCCTAACCCGTCCAAGCCTTGTTGCCCAAGTATTGCTGATCATGTGTACGCCAAATTATGATAATGTACACACCAGCCCATGATCATGTCCTTGCTTATGATGCATTAAGGAAACAAGAAAGAGGAAAGTTGGAAAATATAAACAAATCACACATGAGCCATGACGCTAAAAGAGGAAGAAAGAAGGATAGAAAATAGCATAGGAAATAGAAAGATGCCCATCCACGAAGGCAAAAAGGAATTAAATACAAAATTAGAACGTTCTAATCTTAAGTCATGCGCACTCACAAGTAGACGCACAAGAGGAGAAAGAAACAAGAAATTTTCCTTGCTCACACATGACAGGCCTCTAAAGGACCAAAATAGAAGTTTCTAAGGTTGATTGTTTGTATTGATGTTCAAGAGAGGAAAATAGGAGTTTCCAATACTAATAGTCGTTGATCCATGTGCACGCTACAAAGAAAGGGAAATGGGAAAGGTCCACTTGCTATTTCATGACGCACAACAAGAGGAATGGGAAATGTCTTCCTTGCTTATTCATGATGCCAACGAGAGAATGAATAAATGGTCCCTAGTTGTATTTCCCAATCGTGCACAAGAAAATAGATGGAAAAATTCCATGCTTGCATATGCCCCAAACCATGTTCACACTAATACTTGACACATAGGGAAGATAGAATAGGAAATGTCCCTTTGCCAGTTCATTACACACAAGAGAAAATTGGAAAGAAATTAGCCCACTTGCCCAAACCCAACTTTGTGTCACACATGAAAAGGAAACCCTAGATGAGCCCTGGCCTAAACCGTGTGTGTGTGCACACAAGAGTAGAAACCAAATCAGCCACGTTCCAAAACGTGCTCACGGTGAGAAGGAATGTGGCTAGTGTTAACACTCTAAAACCATCCCCCCTGTGCTCACTAAAAATCTATATAAAGGCCCCCTGTGTTCTCGTTCTCTTCATCCCAAAGCAAGAGCTGATAAGATGCCTCTTATTTTCTCTAACCTCTCTCTTGGCACCTCTTTTCAATTCTTGAGTGTTCTTGAGTGTGAATAACTTAGTTCCTGAGTGTTTTTGAAGGTTTGAACATGTTTCAGTGTTGAAGTGCTGCCGGATTTCTGAATTTTGATCAATTGAGGTGGAAGTGATTTCTAAAGCATCTACTTTGTTGTTTTTTATTAATTAGAGGTTCATGCTTGGTTAGATTCCATTTTTATACATATTTTAATTTTAGTTTAGTATATATGCCATATTCAATCATGATTGAACTATGTGATGTTTAGATCTCACATGCTTAGGTTTATTTTGAAGAATGACGCATGTTATGTAACATTTCATGTCTTCGATGTTGATATGATAATCATATTGAATTTATGTAATTTAATTAATGATTCATGTATGTTTGATTAAAGAAAGATGAATAATGATAAGAACCACGTAGTGTCACAATAATTCAATGGGATTACGGTGGGTGTTCTTTACATATGATTACTTCATATGGGTAATGTCCGAAAATACTTGGAATATGGGTTAGGTCATAAGTCCAATGAAGTTTGGCTTAATGGAATGCATCTTCACTCAAGGGAAGTATTTTGATAAGAACATCAAGGTTAACCCCTTTTAGTCTAATTTGCAACTGAAAATAATAGATTGTTTGAATCACTTAATGTTTGTAAGTGTTTGAATTGGATGTCTTATTGATTTGAAATAATGATTTGATTGTTTTAGAATGATCCACTAGTCTTTGTGCTCACCCTTCCTAATTTACCTTTTCAGGGAATTGATAGCATTGACAAAACATGACAGTAGCTAGGATATTTTAGTTAGAAAGTTTTCATTTTAATATAAGGCATGTTGCCCAAATTTTGAATATTTCGTTGTAGTTTGAATATGAGTTATGTACTCTTTCCCTTTTATGAAATAAATTAAGAATGTTAAAGATTTCTTTTATCTCTAATTGTTTTGCCTTGTTGGATTAATTATTTAAATCTAAGTGAGTTAAGTACTTCGAATATTCAACCAGACTTGGGATAAAAGAATTAGAAAGTCAAGTGTGAATTACTTATAAAGTAATACTGGCCTAGACCTGCCTTGTGGTTAAGTCCAAATAAAAACCTGAGGGTTCAGGTTGTTACAATCCACCACAAACTCCTAGCTGGTCTCTTAAACTAATGTGTCTCAAGCGTAACTTTGCAAGGTCTTGTAGCCCCTAGCACATCCAAGTGCTCGTCTAGCTCTTGGTACTACTGATCTGTAACCATGCTATCAGATGTACCATCAAATTGGGATGGGCAGAGTTTTTGTAACTCAATCAGAATTGCCCTCTATTCCTTGCCCTAAATTTCTTCCTGTGCCATCTAACAGACTAGAACCTCTAGCATGGGTGTCAGTCGTTGTACCGATATCTACTATTGGGGTGGTGCTTGTATCTGCAGCTCTAGTACCTCTTGTGCCTGCATTTGTGGCAAAGACAATACTTTCACGATCTACTCGGTAACTGGTCTAGTAATCTCATCCTAGAACTCTGGAGCCAACGCTTCCCCAACATGTGCCCTTTACCCCTAAGATTTAGTCTCATCAAGCGCGATAGCTCTTGTGGCATATCTTTTGGATCTGGCCATTTATCTACAACCAAAGATCCATTCAGTATGACTCTAAATTCATGTCTCTAAGTTCTCGTTTGTTCAATGGCCTATTGGTTTATGCTTCTAAGTCCATAGTGAACTGTTCATTTCTGGGTATAGGATTTGGTCTCAAAATTTAAAAACATGCAAGTATTTCAAAAATCTTTACACACATAAAACATGCAAGTAAACAATCTCATATATGATTACAAACAGCATGCTAGCATAGTAAGATTCCAAGCTTCCACCCATGCCTTCGGGTTCCATCGTCCCATACGAGTCTAGCCCACTAACATAAACTTCCACTTAGAGATCTTACTACACCTAAAAAATTTTGCAATCGATGTCCAAGGCCTCCCAAGCCCCTCTATACTTAATCGTCCCATACCAACCAAGCATAGGGAAACAAGTTTATCCAAAGCCACTGATTACTCACCAAACATGGTCCGTCATTCTCCGAGTCTAGGATTCTTCCATATCCCCGAATTCCTACACGTCCTATACCACATAAAAACCAAAGATACAGGATCCTCCGGATCTCGTGTCTTGACCAATCAAGTGTTTCATTTCACATGTTATTAGTCTCTAGCTTATGTCTTAAAAGCTTTTCTTTAAGATCCACTATGCAACCTTGACAACACCCAAGCTATACATAAGGTCTTTCCCTAAACCTAAGTATGCAATGTCTCTACTGCCCAACTCCTCCTTAGGACTGGCAGTTCATAATCTATAACTTAAACTCTAGTCTAGTTACTGACTGACTGAGCCACTGACTGATGAACTAACTGAGCTCTATGTGAACGTCTTACTAAACTGGTACCACATTTGGCCTCAGCTTGAACTTTTATCGGCAAGTTATTGATTGAAATCTTTCCAAGTGGGCTATTAACTAAGCTCTTCCCACTGAGCTACTAAGTAAGCTCTAATACTACCTTTGTAACATCTCGACCCCAGGATCTCGTCGCGCCTACGCCGCTGACTAGTGTATTCATCTCTCGCCTCAAGACGAAATATCAATGATTGCAGTTACTCCTACATCTTGAAATCTAGAGACTGGGATTGCTACATTTTTGTATTTCATTCTTTTCGCATACCATCCCAATAACATATCAACGTGTAGAAACATCAACAACAATATTAGGCATGCATAGACATAGGGATGGCATGTCTAAAATAATAACATGATTAAAATCATAAAAATGAAATAACATATTCCAACCCTGTGGCCATAGTTCAACATGAATCAATGACCGAATGTTTGGCCCATGGCCAAAGTCAATAAACAAAACAATTAAACATAAGTGAAATGTGGGACCATGTCGTACAATTGTAAATAAAAGTAATGCTACTCCTATACAACCCCAACAATAGATTGTATCAACTACTCTAATAGTTTTCAATTACCTGCTTGTGAGCAAGTATCTTTAGTGGTTACCTAAAATGTAGATTAGTGGGGCTGAGCTCAAGAGCCCTGTGGATCTTATACAAAACATCTTGAGTATTATAATAGTCAAAATACAAACATGCAAGCACTTGTAAAGCATTAGACATTTCAACAATTCATTTGTTTAAGTTAATGTTTAGATCCAAAGGGTTTCTCCCTCGCCATTCCAACTTAGGTTAAAAGAACTCAATGTAACGCCCAAGGCCAATTACATACTCTAAAACCCTATCTCGGGGTTGAAGTTTCACACAATCATCAAACCTTGGAGTGCAATCTTACTTAGACTTATAGTCCCATTTCAAACAGAGATCCACTTAAAGCTAGGAATACCAATGATGATGTTAAACTACTACCACAATATCTGCATCACCACGGTGGTAGGTGGTTAATTCTATTTATCATATTTGATTAATGGTCACAAACATATTCACATTTCAAATATCCAATATAAATAACCAATGGATATAAATAAACAAGTTATCATGCTCGTAATCACATTAATCAATATTCGTCATATGGCATGCATAGCATAGATTCTTAATTGTGACATGTTTTCATACAGAACATGACATACTATAATTTCACAAAAACATATAAACATTCCATCGATAGGCATACAACCCTAGCATGCTTCTATAGAATGAATAATCATAATCACACACAATCATGTTTCATATTTTAACCAAAATAATATCAAAGAGTTTAGGTAGTCATTTCCACCTGATATTTTTCACCTCGTGTTCTAATTCTTGCCATGGTGGTTACAATCTCTCAACCTAGTAGTTTAACATGCAAATCATCGTCAATATAAGTGTTCTCATCATTTTTAATCCCTAAAATCACTATTAAGCGATCTACGTGTTATTTGATACGCAAATAGGTCATAACTGTTAGATGTTACAGTGTTTATAGTTTTGTGCACAAGAATTCGATAAACTACTTGCTTATCGTGTTACCACAATACTCTTTGTGTTACTGCAATAAAACGAGGCCATTCACTCAATGTGTCATGTTTAACATAATCACAAGGTATTCCGAAAATTGCATCCCGTGTGCGCTTTCGCTTCTCTTGTGACTAAGACTTTTACATCTTAAATCTAAGATTCACAAATATATATTTCAGTGGGTAAAAATACTTTATACCTTTCTGTTAATTATTCTCCATTTCGTCAATCACTTCAAAATGTTCTATGGTATGCCAAAAGAAAATATTCATCACTAATTTGTTGTTAACTTCTTGTGATTTGTTAACATTAAATAACTAGACATGAATCATGGCCAACAACAAGAAGTTTTACCTTGTTTCCTTTATGCTTGTCATGCCAGACAATTTTAATGCGATTAGTGTCTATCATCAGTGAAATACAAAAATTTTACCTCAAACGTGATGATGAAAATCAGTAATACTATTTTAGGTTGAACACTAGGGTTTTACTTGTATTACATTGGAACTAATGTTGAAATCTTCCTCTCCTTGACATTTGTAGAAACAAATGCTACAATCCTCCTCTTCTTGGTATCCGTTGGGTAGTTAGGAACTTCGCTTCAGGGCAAACATGGAAAGAAAGGGGATGAACAAACTGCTAGGGTGTCTTAGGGTTCTATGGGCATAGGACCAACGGTGAGCATTACAATTGAATGGTGAGCAAAAGAACAATGAGCATTAGGGTTTTTGTGCATATGTATTTATATAAATAAGATGGAATTAGGGTTTGCGAGGTTCTATTTTTGATTTCGAATTGCTAGATTGCAGTCTTGACAAACACCTTTTTTACAAGTGTTGGGAATGTAGGATAGAGGTCTTCACCCATAAAACTGCAATCCTTGTGTAGACCGGTTTTCTCCATTTTTTTTGGTTGTTTGCTTGCTCTTCATTTGTTTTCAAAAATTTGGGTTATTACATTGACATGTTTGCCTTATTAGTTGAAATAATGACTTAAATATTTAGAATGATCCATTAGGCTTTGTGCTTACCCTTCCTTTTTCTAACATTTCAAGAAATTGACAAATAGAGACTCCATGAATATCACATAAACAATATTTTTCTAGATTTTGTTTAATTGTAAGGCATGTTGGCTCAAATTTTATTATTTGAGATTAATTTTGCTGTAATAAACAATTAAGTGTTTTGTATCTTCTCATTAAATCGACAACATTGACTTATTTTCTTAAAGATATTTAGTTATCTTATCGAGAAATGTTTAGGAGTTAATGTTATTCAAGAAATCCTAGGGATTTGGTACTAAAATGGAAAGATTGAAATAATGTAACGCCGACCCGCCTCCTGATCAAGTGGTGTGGTCCACGTGTGAAGATTCAAAGGAGGCGATGTGTTACTGTTAGCAAACCCGCAAGTATACGAGATCGCTTGTAGTAATATCCGGAAAGTCCGGGTATCGTCCTCAGGGAATACTAATGGTGGTTGAATTTTCTTTAACACCAAAGTTG
>JAJIYU010008299.1:0-18126 GCA_030144865.1 Tinospora cordifolia | reverse complement strand
AATTCTTGTCATCTCCATCAGTGATGTTCAGGTCCCGTGCGTACAACGTGAAGGAGTGGCGGCCGGTGAATTTGTCAACACAGTACTTCTGTAATACCAAAATGAGTGTAACGATTTAAAAAAAAAAAAAAAGAAGAATAAAAGTAAAGTTCTAAACTAAATAGCTGACTTGCTAATATTTTAAGAGAACATGACTTCAAAGAATTAAATATTCATCACAGTCAATTTACTATACATAATATAAAATATATTTCATCATATTTATTTTCTAATATATCATTAACAAATATATATATATATATAAAATAGACAGTCTCGCCTTGGTCTTTTGGCACAAAAGGAGTCCATTATGAAGATGATCGTCTTGTTTGTCTGGTGAGATGCTTCGAAGGCATGACTCAATTTCTTTCATCAGAGGGGCTGCTTGCATCATCGCCATTTTTTATGTCCTTAAATCCCTCTTGCTAGCTTCTTCTTATGATAATTGGTTTGAGTACTCATGAGAACTCTCTTCCTCCTTTTATAGGCGCATAGTTGCAACAATGCTGTATTCTCAATATAAGTGCTCCCAGCTTTTGTCACAATCGAAGGGTTGATATGATCAGGAGCATCTAATTCCTATATATATATATGGACAAAAGATAGTGCTGCAATATGTTTTATGCTTAACGAAAGCAACAATTTTTAGGAAAAGAAAAACAATATTTGTTACATGTTCAATTAAATGAAAGCATTCATTTTGATGAGTACTGTTTCTCAATTATTATGTACATGAAGAAGAATATAATTTCCACATTCCATTGATCAAGTTAATACTGAATTTCCTTTCCGACGTTTTTTTAATTTTTTTTGGAACCCTTTGGAAGGCTTCTTATTTGATAGTCCATCTAATTAATATATTTGATTTATATTTATTATATTGCATGTAATATTCATATATTACTCTATTCAAGTTAAACTTTTATTTCAACTCAACCTTTAATTATATTTAGGGTTTAAGTTCTACTAAAATAAACTTTTTTTGTCAATACTATATCGTCTCTATTTTAATTAGAAGTTAGAAAACTTTTTAATAAAATATCTTAAAATATTTTTTATTACCTTATAATAAGAGTTATCAACCTATATTAGTACTTGTGTGAAATTATAAATATATGTATAGCGTCCTACTTAACCTTAGAAATGATAGAAGCTTAATGTTTATACAGACCACGATGCCTCTTGACGTGAGATACTAGCCAAGATCTTGGAGTCAGTGCCACCACCATCATCTGCGATTCGGCCTGAGCAGGACCCCATACAGAGGCTCAAGGCTATAATCAGAGCGTCTATTAAGGCTACTCAGGCCTAGACAACCTTATTGAGAGAGTGACTAAATAGGAGTGGGGCTAAAAAACAAAGGGCTAAGCCAGTAGCACCCCCTGCACTAGTTGTACCTAAGATCGGAGTGGATAAGTGTAACACCCCGCCTCCCGAGCCTCATCGTCCCCGTCATCCAATGGTATAATTTCCTTCAATCAATAATCTTAGGTTGCCTGGGAGGCGAGCCCGTGCTACGCTATCTTTTATTCCTTTCTAATAATTCATAGCAATATAAATAAATTAAACTCTTTATTTATATATTCTAAAATTCAAAGTATATGATTTATTACAGTGAAAAATAAATTGAAAACTGAAATAAATAATTTGACTTAAGCCCACATGCCCTACAATGAAATAAATAAACAAGAAAAGAATTTCTAATAAATAATCTTCTACGTTGCCTGATAAATTAATTTTTTGAAATGTGAAAAAATAAGGGGGTGAGCTAAAAAGCTAAGTTAATCATTCCATCTATTTAATTTATTGTTCTAACCAAATAATACAAGCATATCAAACACTTTCAAGGATTTAATCGATTCAAATAATATATTAAATCTGTCGTAATTTAAACTGAACGGGGATAACCTCGATGCTCCAGATCTAAGGAGAGAGATCAATTCTGAAACTCAAACCCTTCTCTAATGGGATCATTCTTGAAACCTACTCCACTCTGGTATCAATCCTGACAACCAGTTCAAAAGTCCAATTCTGCATGGAACACAGAACGTCTGTCCCCGTACCGGTACATGGTTGAAATCTTATTTAATCTTATTTTTGTGTGTAGGAGCAATATAAATAAATATTTCAACATTATTTAAATACATCAACATGAACAATGACTTTCGATTTCTGATGTAGAAGATCGTACGAGATGTAACTATAGAGCATACTATCTTGGTCATAAGCAATATAATAAATTAACAACATAAATAAAAGGACAAGAATAAAATTACACTAAGAACACAAGCAAGCAAGCATTATTTAAATCAAAATAATAAATTAAAATAAAGGGAAAGAACTTCACCTGGAGATCACTTCCTAAATCTTTGGAGCATTTTGTTGCTACTACCTCAAAGGCTATTTAGAATAGCTCAAGAAAAGAAAAGGGACTGAGGGTGCCAAGAAGGAGGCAGAGAGAAAGCAAAAATGAGTATTATTCTTGTTCTTGTTGGGATGAATGAAATGAGGGACAGAGGGGGGGTTTATATAGGGTCTCTGAGGATTAGTTTCGTAAAATTTCACTTTCTTATTGTAGAAAAATTCCTTTTTTTTACTTGGTTGAGGCAACTAGGTGTTTAGGGTTAGATATTAGGTTTCTTATGATTTTTTTGAAATTTTTTGGATGTTTTTTTCGTATTTTTTTAGATTTCCGCATTTTTTCATATTTTCGTATAAATAATTTTTTTAGATATATGATGCGCATGGGCTACACGCACGGCCCAGTGCGCCCGTGTGCATGGGTGCATGGGCCCTCGCTGATTGCAGTTGAAACACTGCCCTAAACGCCTAGCTAGCTCAAATTGTTCATCCATTTTTAGTTGGTTTTGCCATTGGAGCATTTTGTTTTCGTCATTCTAATTAACGTTCCTTCTCTTCTGATTTCCCTAGTGATAACTGTCACCTCCTGGTCTCTTGTTCTTGTTCTTGTTCTTGTTTGTTAACCTTTGCTCGAAATTCAGCTTTTGCTCTAAGGTTGATGACCTATCTATGACTTCTCTATATGTCTTTGGGCAGGCTGTCTTTATTAATTTTCGGATCTCATTCTTGAGACCCTAAGTGAAACGATTGAGCTTCTTCTTCTCTTCACTATTAATTCAAGTGAAAACTTTGCCAACTCGATAAATTTGGCCCCATACTCGGCCACCGTCATCTCTCTCTGCTTCAGCTAAACGAAGTCCTCCTGCATCTTCATTAGTGTTGCTTCCGGGAAGAACTTCTTATAAAATGTCTACCTAAACTCTTCCAAGGTTATTCGACTAACATTAATGATAGGGTCTGCCTTTACCATCCGCTACCAGCTTCTAGCTGATCCCTTAAATTGATGGGTAGCCAACACTACCCTACTAGGACCTGTTACTCTTAACAAATCTAGGTGTTTTTCTAATTCTTTGTACCAATGGTCAGCTGTTAAGCTATTAGTAGTATCATGGAATTGTGATGGTCCTAGCTTCTTTAGTTCTAACAGAAACTTTTTATGTTCACTGTCTTCTAGGTTTTCTAGTTCCTCCTGATGATCCAGAATCTCAGGTGTTGGCATTGGTTGTTGCATCAAAATCTGTTCTTACACCTGCAGTTGTGGTGCCACCTATGGTATCATTCGAGCTAGTGTCCCCTCTATTTGTTCCATCACTCTTATGGTGACTTCATTCATCATATGTTCCATCCTAGCCTCAGCCATGTTGTTCTCCACTTCATAAGAGTTCGTGTCATCAGATGTAGCACCTTTTGTTGTGTATCCCCTAGGTCCGGCCATTATCTACACATTAACGCTGATTTAACATTCGTTTCTGCCATTTTTGTTTAGTTCGTTCTATGATTCATCTATCTATGTTCTCCATCTATTTAGTAGCCTAATAATTTATTCTTCTAAGTCACTTTTGTTTCTTTTTGGGTATAGGATTTGGTTTCATACAAGCAATAGGATCATCATGCATTCAATCATTCAAGAAATTCATGCTAGCATAGTAAAATTATATGCTTCCGCCTATGCCTCCAGGTTCGTGTGTCTCATACCACCCTTGCCCTTTGACATAGACTTCCACCCAGATATTTTACTACACCCAATTAATTTTGCAAATGTCTCGATGTTTAAGACGTCCCAATCCCCACTATACTTGATTGTCCCATACTAGCCAAGCATAGTATGTCATTTACCAAACATGGTCTGTCATTTTCCAATTCTAGGATTCCTCCATATCCCTCCATATCCCTGAATTCCTATGTGTCTCATAGCACATAGAAACCAAGGATACAGGATCATCCCGGTCTTGTGCCTTGACCAAACAAGTGTTTGTATTTCACACATTTTTAGTCTCTAACTTATGTCCTAAAAGTTTATTCATGATTCACTGCGCCACCCTTGGCAAACCCCAAGCCTCTACTTAAGGCCTCTTTCGTAGACCTAGGTTCTCAATTCCTAGTTGAAAAGACCTTATATCGAACCTACAATCTTCCATGATACCACCCTTGGCATTTCATTTGAACTGTAGTAAATTCCTTGCCCTTAGTTTCCCTCCCCTGGTTTTCTTGTAAATTCCTAGACCTATTTTTCTTGGAAAAAAAATAGTTGTGTTCTTCAACTCTAACTATTTGTATGAGCTAGTGGGACAACCTCCAGATCGGACGGCGAGACCGAAATCTGCTTAGCAACTGTGCTTTCTAGAACGGGATAACTCATCTTCCTTTTAATGTTTAGCTTTACTCAGGACATGGCTTACCCACTATGAGCTCAACTCGTAATCTTTGTATCCAAACAAAACCGTTGAAAACATATATCTCTTTTCAAAAAATAATTTTTCAAAATTATTTTAGTTTTCAAAATAGGAGGTAAGGCTTCTAAATTAAATAAATAAATAGTCTTACCTAACTAATCAATTTCTTCTAATTCTTGCCCAAGAAATCTAATGTTTAGGCTCTAATACCACCTTTGTAACATTCCGCCTCCCGAGCCCATCATCCCCGTCATCTGACGGTATAATTTTCTTCAATCAATAATCTTAGGCAGCCCGGGGAGGTGGGCCGTGCTATGTTATCTTTTTTTTTTCTTTTCTAATAACTCTTGACAATATAAATAAATTCATAACTGAAATTATAAACCCTTTATTTATATATTCTAAAATTCAGAGTATATGATCTATTATAGTGGAAAATAAATTCAGAACTGAAATAAATAATTTGGTTTGGGCACACGTGCCCCAAAATGAAATAAATAAACAAGAAAAGAATTTCTAATAAATAATCTTCCATGTTGGTTGATAAATTATTTTTCTGAAATGTGAACAAATGAGGGGATGAGCTAAAAAGCTCAGTGAATCATTCCATCTATTTAATTCATTATTTCAATCAAATAATACAAGCATATCAAACACTTTCAGGGATTTAATCGATTTAAACAATATATTATTTTCATCGTAATTTAGACCGAACAGGGATAACCTCTGTGCTCCGGACTTAGGGAGAGAGATCAATTGTGAAACTCAAACCCATCTCTAATGGGATCATTCTTGAAACCTATTCCACTTTGGTGTCAATTCTGACAACTAGTTCAAAAGTTCAATTCTGCATGGAATACAGAATGTTCGTCCCGATATTGGTACTTGGTTGAAATCTTATTTAATCTTATTTTTTATGTATATGAGCAATATAAATAAATATTTCAACATTATTTAAATACATCACCATGAACAATGACATTCGATTTCTGATGTAGAAGATCGTACGAGACACAATTACAGAGCATACTCTCTTGGTCATAAGCAATATAATAAATTAACAGCATAAATAAAATGGACAAGAATAAAATTAAACTGAGAACACAAGCAAACAAGCATTATTTAAATTAAAAGAAAGGGAAAGAACTTCACCGCGAGATCGCATCCTAAATCTTTGTAGCACTTCGTTGCTATTACCTCACAGGCTATTTAGAATAGCTCAAGAAAAGAAAAGGGACTGAGGGTGGCAAGAAGGGGGCAGAGAAAAAGCAAGGAGTATTATTCTTGTTCTTGTTGGAATGAATGAAATGAGAGGGGGGAGGGGGTTTATATAGGGTCTCCGAGGGTTAGTTTCGTAAAATTTCACTTTCTTATTGTAGAAAAATTCCTTTTTTTACTTTGTTGGGGTAGGTAGGGGTTTAGGGTTAGAGATTAGGGTCTTTGGTAATTTTTTTCAAAATTTTTGGGATGTTTTTTCATACTTTTTTTTGGATTTTCCAGCATATTTTCGTATTTTTGTATAAATAAATTTTTTTAAATATATGGCGCGCATGGCCTACGCCCGACCTAGCGTGCCTGTGTGCGTGGGCGCATGGGCCTTGGGCCCGTGCGTGGGCGCATGGGCCTTGGGCCCATGCGCCAAATTTGATCTTTTTTTTCTTATATATAATATATATAAAAATATATATCTATATGTATATTTTTATCATATATATATTTTTTCTTTTTTTAACTACATATTACTATTAATTAATCTTACTATATGCTTAGTATTAATATATTAGTACATATATAAAAATTGATATATGCCTATATGTACATGTGTATATATATATTTACTTTAACACCAATTAGTCAATTAATTGCATGTCACTTCAAAATAATATATATATATATATATATGCATAAATTGATATATACCAATAAAATGTCACACATATATGTACCAATTAATATATATGCATGTGTTTATACCAATTAATCAATTAAATCATGTATGCATACATATATATTAAGAAATAATCGGGGTATTACAATGAGAGAGTGGTAGACGATGTAAAGATAGCCCTGGTGAGACAGGTAGATGAGGCTGCCCATGGTCACCTCCTAAAGAGGTTTTTGGATCTGATACCCAAGGAGTTCCATGAGGGTCTAAGTTTGGATACAACAGAGAATTAGCTTCTCAATATTGAGAAGAACATAGAGACGTTGAAGTTGTCTGAGGTGAACCAGATGTTCTTTGCTATGCATATGCTTAAGGATGAAACCACCATGTAGTAGAAGGCCACCCGGACTATTGAGGGACAAATTACTTCATGGGCCCATTTCTGAAAATTAATTTTGAGTACTTATGTTCCTAAGACAGCAAAGGAGCATAAAAAGGTAGAGTTTTTGACCTTGCGATAGGAAGACATGTCATTGAGGGAATATACCACAGATTTCTCTAATTGAAGGTTTATGATTGCACGAGTTAGTGGGTAACCTGAGGGAGAGAGTAGGACTTTTTGGTCGAGGGCTGAGGGCCAATATTTGTTAGGCAACATCGACTTCTGGTGAGGCCACCCTCAAGACCATTTAGAGGCAGGTGCTACAGTTTGAGACAGATGATAGAGATGAGTGCCCAATGATCCAAATAATACAAGATGACACCGTACAAACACAGCCACAATTACAGCCTCAATCATTGACTCAAGTTAGTTATTGTGATAGACCTAGAGCAGGTAGACACCAGAAGAAGAAGAAATATTTAAGGTGACAGTCTAGAGGGGAGTAAAGTCAACCATCTCCTGTAGTCCAGATTGTTGCCACCCCATTACAAACTTATCAGCTAGTGGGACAACCACCAACCTAATTTGGGGCCCGAGCTAGAGGTCGAAGTAGAGGCATAAAGGCTACGGCTAGGGACAAACCTCTTAGGCTGAGCAGGGACATCAAATTATATATTTTCAGTGTGGTCAGTCAAGCTACAAATGATATGACTGCACTATGCTTATTCTAGCTTCCAGTGCACCCACCACTATTGTTACTTGAGGGAGAGCACAGGCAAGCACCCAACCTAATCTAGATGCTACCAGGACTTTGGTAGAAGGTATCGTTTCTATTTTAGATTTTACATTATATGTGTTGGTTGATGCTAGCTCTACTTTATCATTCATCTTTGCACATGTCGTAGATTGATTGGGACGTAGACTTCTTAGGGCACCAACCTAGCTCATGTTGAGTACTGCAGCCAGGGAATATGTTTATCCTAATATGATATGTGAGGGTTGTGCGTTGAGATTAGTAGACTTTGAGAGCATTATTCACCTTCGAGTGTTAGAATTCCTAGAGTTTGACGCTATACTTGGGATGAATTGGCCAGCCGCTTACCATGTGCATGTTGACTATTTTGCCAAGAGGGTGGTATTTCAAATATCTGGACAACTTGTTATCACTTTTTAGGGTAGTGCCTCTGGTAAATCGAGAACCTGAGGCAAAATGACGACTCAGTATGATATTGATACTCTAGCCAGTCTAACTACCATAGATCAGGGACTATCATGTGCGGGTATTGAGGAGATTCCTATTGTGAGAGAATTTCCTAATGTGTTTCCTAAGGATTTACTCAGCTTGCCTCTTAAGTGGAAAATCGATTTTATTATTAAGATTATACCAGGGACATAACTCATTTCCATTGCAAGAATTGAATGTCTAACTATAAGAATTGATGAGTAGGGGGGTTTTATTTCCCCTAATGTGTCACCTTGGGAAGCTCTAGTATTATTTGTGAGGAAGAAAGATGGAAGCCTCTGTTTGTCTATTGACAATCAGCAGTTGAAAAAGCTGACAATAAATAACGAGTACCTTCTTTTACGCATTGATGACTTGTTTGACCAGCTTAAAGGTGTTACTATGTTTTCAAAGATAAATCTAAAATTCAGGTACCATCAACTAATGGTAAGGGAAAAAGATTTATCGAAGACGACCTTTCGGACTCACTATGAGTACTATGAGTTCCTAGTCATATCGTTTTGCATGACAAATGCCCCTATGATATTAATGAACCTGATGCAGAGAGTATTTCGTTCCTATCTCGACTCATTTATCATTTTCTTTATTGATGACATGTAACACCACGTAACTTTGTAATTGTGTCACGTCATGAGTGAGCATAAAACAAATAAAATAATACACGGAAAACTATATATATATATATATATATATATATATATATAAACAAATTATAATATAATAATATGCATACATATGATAGGAGTATTGAAGTAAAGAAGAAAAATTTCACTACTAATCGGTATAAGTAATTTAATAAATTAAGATGTAAATGGTTTAAGTGATCAAAGGAATATATATATATATATAATAAAAATATATATTAGGAAGTTAAGAAATTGGTATTTAGATCGAATAAAATAAGAATAATGATATTATTAAGATATAGAGACTTAACATAAGATTGATATAAATTTAAGAGATTGATACATATATACATTTATAACCTATATGAGGGGTGAATTATGAATATATAAACATAAACTTATAATAAGGTTTAATTAAGTTAACATAATTAGAAAAGGGGGGAAAGAAAGGAGGCGTGGTGAAGAAGCTGTGAGGCTGAATGCACCAGATTCATCTGGTTGAGTGGGGCGGTGTTGCCAGAATAGAGTCTCGAAGTGTCTGGATGGGAGAAGAGAAATCAGGAAGGCGTTGGCATGAAGAATGAAGGCAGAGCAACGCTGCTCTATTGCAGGTTGCTGTTGCTACGCTGAAGGAGAGAACGAAACAGGGGCATGATGGCAAGACGAAGAAAGGAAGAGGCTGGTTGCTGCCAACTGTGAAGAAGAACAGAGTGTGGAAGCCGGAAAGAAGAAGAAACAAGAATGAAAAAGGAAGAAGTAGCAGCAGCGCCTCTGTGGCGTGCTCAGCATGAAAAAAATGAAGAAGAAGAACCTGTCATACAGCTTGAATGGAAGAAGAAGCTGCTGCTTTGAACGGAAACAAAACAGGGGTTGTTGTTGTCCGTAAAGGAGATGACAGTGATTGCTAGAGCTGGCCGTGCCATTGCTGCTGCTGTTGCCAAATGAAGCATAATGTCACTGTAGGGAAGAGAAACAAAGAATTGGTGGGCGTCGCATCAGTTGCAGCCATGGCAGCTGCTGCTGCTCTGTTGTTGTCGCTGGCCGAGAAGTGTATGCAGCTGCAGCTGCTCTGTTGTTGTCACTGGCCGAGAAGTGTATGCAGCTGCTGCTGCAATTCGGGAAGAAGACAGCTGAAGAAGAAAAGAAAATTTCCAGAAGCTTGGCTACACAAGAAGAACATGCAGACCGGGTTGAGTGAACTGAGGAACTAGAATTTAGAGCAGAAATTCTGGGTTGGAAACTGAAACAGTGTACGATCGGCAAGGGAGCTGAACGTGAGCATTGGAGGTTCTGGATTTATGGGATTCGGCTGCTGCAATCAAGAACAGGAGTAAGGCTTTGATGAAAGAATTTAGTTGAACGCACGGCAGACCGGAAGATTGAAGCTGCTGGTTTTAAATTGAACAAAGTACGGTTACACGGTGAGGAAGAAGAACAGGGAAGAGAAGCGAAGATCTTGCTGGAACTCACGGTGAAGCTGAAACTTAACAGAGGGAAGGACTCCTGGTCGAAATTGCAGCATAGTTTCGATTTTAGCATGAAAGTGGAGTTCCGGCATTGCAGAATTGAAAGAGAAGAAGAACCAGAATTCTGGTTTGGGGGACGAAATATATAGGGAGGAGAGGAATTTGAAATCTGGTAGCAACGTTTCATTCATCAGCTCGTGGGTGATCAAGACAACGAGGTAAGAAAGTTATAAAAATTCTGATAAATGACATTTCGGTATGTTTAGTCAATCATGAAACTATAGTAAGGTTTATAAATATAACTTGAATTAGAATCTAATATAATGCAAATAAATTGATATGCATTGGTTATAACAATAAATTGATATGCATTGATATGACAAAATACCAAGGTTTGAAGAACAAAATTAACTAATGGATTTCCATTTGTTTAAATATTTAAATTAAGTAGTTAAAATTAGAAATCATTTATTCAAGTACTCAATCATTTAAAAAAAGTTAAGTATTTAAATTAGAAAATCAAATGAATGATAATGATTTAAATTAACACTATAAATGATCTTAGTAAAATTCTAAGAATAGTGAAAGATTAAAATTTTCAACTTCTAACAAAACTAAAAACTTGACAAATAGAAGTCTTATTTTGTTCATAATTATTTTATTTAAGATATAAATAATTTATCTAATTCATAGCGACTAAGAAATGGAGGAACATTTATATAATAAATCTTAATGCATAAAGTTGATCACGAAAATAATCCTGATTAGTTAAATTTACTAGATTAAAAAGTCATGAAACCACTTCAAAACTTTAATTAAAAATATTATTGCAATTAAATTAAAATGAAGAAACTAAGAACTTATAAATAATTATTATAATACATTTTCTATGTGCAGATCGACATTCTTAAGAACGAATATTAGCAACAAAAGGAAAAGAAGGAAATCCGAAAAATCAAGTAGGCGTGACTTCCTTGCTCATTTGTATTATACAGATTTAAGATTCAAAACATTTGGTTGAATAGTTCTAGAATTATTAGAATGTTGTTATAAAATTTATTGGACTTGTTTGGCATGCTTGGATGATGGTGTAATGATTTATTTAATTTGTGCCTTGTTTATTTATAGCATGCATTAATAGGAAATCATGCATTTTGATTTCATTATTTACTCATGTGAATAGTCTGCATTATTTGTGATTCATTTTCCATGATATGCGCGATGGTTGGCATGATTGAAATTGTTTGTAAATACTAAAATAAGATAATGGCTTATTAAGAATTCACGCACAGGCACGATTGACGAGCCTGAAACAAATCGAGGTGGCATCTCCTATAAGTCACTGCTTGAGATTATCGAGCTACAAGGCGGATCGTAGGTATTTCCACCTGGAGCTGACTGTGACAGCTTGAAGTCTTTGGGAGACGGTACGAGTCGCGATAAGTATTCTCTCTTAGGTTGTAATGTGAGTGTCGATTGATTTTAGACAGTTATTGGAACCCTCTGAGATTGGATTGGATCACAGGGAATACTAAGAGGCATCTCAACCCTCTTCCGATCTTAGATTATAACTAAAATAAATGAATGTTTGAACGCCTAATGTTTGAAAGTGTTTGTAATGCTTTGAATTGAATTTGTATAATGCATGTGATGTGTAGGATCGATCCACTAAGCTTTCGAGCTCACTCCCACTTTATTTTTCAGGTACACCTGGACGTAGAATATGTTGACTTACATCAGGAAACTCACATTTTGATTTGACACCTCATGGGGAGGTCGTCCGGGATAGGTGACTAGGGGGTCATGTTTTATGTATTTTTGTTAGTTGCATAGCAGACTAATTATATTTTAGGTATTTTATGTATAATATGTATTAGTATAATGGGAAATTTAGAGTATTTTCTTATGTTTATTATAATATGCATTTAGAGCATTGTTGCATCATTTTAGCATGATTTAATGTTATTTCTAACATTTTTATATGAATATAATGCCCGAGAAAGGTTTTCAATGTTTGTGCAGGTTTAGAATGAACTGAAATAGGAATAAGAGCACACGAGGAGTCGAAAATGGCCAAAAATGAGAACAATTCACTAATGACCGCAGTCGGCAACGCCGACCGTGGTAAAAGCAACAAAGAGCATGAAGAAAAACAACACAGCACTGTGGACCGCGGTCGGCGTTCCAGTGACCGAGGTCACCAGTGTGTGTTGATTGAACATCATTCTATGGACCGCGGTCACTCATCCATGGACCGCGGTCATTCGTGATTTCATGTATTTGAGTTTTTTTTATCATTTTGTGGACCGCGGTCAACACTTATGGACCGCGGTCGGTCGTCGTATTTCATTATTTTAGGGTTTTCTTTAGTAAAAAACTATAAATAGGTCATTGTAGTAAGGTTTAAAAGGAGGATTTATTTTGGAGAACAAAGTTTTTAGAGAAAAAAGTCGACAAAGGAGAAAAGAGAGAAGACAAAAAAGAATTGAAGATCAAGGTCTAAGGTTTGAGTATGTTTATTTGTGATTTTAATTCTTTGATGTGTGAACTCTTAATCATGTTAGGTTAGGTTTATTTTAAGTCTAGGATGTAAATCTGGATTGTAGAATCCTGATGTTCTTGTTTTGATTAATCTATTTCTGAGGTTTTGTTTTATAATTTGGATGCTTAATGCTTTCTTTTTACTGGCCATAAAAGGAATGATTATAGAATGTTAATCTAACTCAGGAGAGAGGATTAATAATCTGAAAATCAGATTATAGACTTAGATCAATCAATTGACCGGGAGGTTGTTGATTGCCTAGGAGGTTACACGTTATAATTGTGTTTAATGCATTAGACTATTTACTGTACGCCTCGGGAGAGGGTATTAGAAATTAAAATAATAGGTGTTAAAGCACTTCGGAAGAAGGCTTTGATAACTAGTGCTAGAACCTACAGAACAAAGGAATGTAATTAATTGAAATAGGAATTGAAGGTGATCACAAGAAAGTTTACTATCCTAGATAATTAAATTTAAGGAGTTTTCAATAATTTACTTTTCAATTTTATATTTGACTGTTTTCATAAGTTTAATTCTAATTCTTAATCAATCGAATTTGTAGCTTTGATAAAGTTTAAATTGATAGTAAATTGGGATTTTAGATAGTTAATTTTTATACATTCCCTAAGGACGATATCCAGTCTCACCGGTTATTACTATTGTGATCCCGTACACTTGCTGGGTTGCTAACAATTTTACTAGATTGTTTTAATGTATTTACATTGGTTTAACTTTAGTTGTTTTATCTTTCAATGACTTTCCTTGTTTAACGATTTTGGGTTGAATGAATAGTTTTAAAGTATTTTTCGCTGCATCATTTATGACCTATATTAAGGAACTCGGTGAAGGTTTCGAGAAATTATTTTAACTCTTCTATTTTATATGAGAAATTTTCCAAACATGGACTTGAAACAAATTTTTATATGAACGTGATTTGAAGAAAAGATTTTGATAGAAGGAAAAGTTTAAGTAGCATCTCGATTTTGACGGGCGACGATCCACACGTGAACGGAGGTCCGGCCAAAAATTGGGGTGTTACATGACATCCTTATTTACTCAAAAACTATGGAGGAACAAGGTGAGCATTTGAGGATCACATTGCAGACTCTTCAAGATCACCACTTGTATGCTAAGTTTAGCAAGTGTGAGTTCTAGTTTACAAAAGTTCAATTTTTAGGCTATATGGCAAGAGCTGATGGTATTTCTATTGATCTGGTTAAGGTCGAGACTATTATTAGTTGGTCGAGACCTACCATAAATAATGGAGATCAATTGCTTTTTGGGTTTGGCAGGCTATTATCGTAGATTTTTGTGCAAAATTTCTCGAAGATTGTTGCACCAATGACGAAAATTACCTAGAAGGATGTGCCCTTTGTATGGATGGATAGGTGTGAGGAGGCATTTCTTGAGTTGAAGCATCATTTGAGATCTACGTGTAATACCCTAAAAGTCTATAAGACATCCATGTCGCTAGTGAATGGTTAAAGTGGAATAATAAATTTAATAAATAATAAAATAGCAAAAATGCTTGAAAAATCATGTATTATAAGTCTAAATAAACTTAAAATAAATAAAAAAAATGATATCAATTCAAGAAGCACAAGAAATGGCGAAGGAAATACACTAAACGCCAAATTTTGTTCTAGTGACCATGGTAATTGGAATAGTGACCATGGTAATTGGAATAGTGACCGCGGTAATCTTAAACAAACCCAAAAAATGAAGGGAAATACATCATTCTGGTGATCGTGGTCGGTGGTTGAGTGACTGTAGTAATTGCAGAACAAACCCTAAAATGAACAGTGAACATCGTTCTGGTAACCGTGGTCAGTGAATTGAGCGACCGCGGTAATCACGGGAAAACCCAGAAACGAGCAAAACACATCGGCCTATCTCCTGTGGTAATTGCACAGTAACTGTAGTAATTGCACAGTGGCCACGATAATGCAACAATGACCACAGTAATTCAACGATTTCTATATAAACAAAAAGTGCATAGAAACCCTAGATCTGAAATTTTTATGCGCCGTGAATCACAATTTTCTCTCCAAGCTCAAACTAAATCTTCCAATCTCATTTCTTAAGCTTTCTTTTGAGTTCTAAGGGTGGTTTGAGCTCCTTCAAGCCATTATTTAACATTTTCAAGCTCAGATTCGCCAAGAGCAACTTCAACAACGACGGACTCGAGTTGAGGCACGTTTGGAACTAGTTTGTGCTAAGGTAAATCACAAAACCCCCTCTTGAGATCTTGTTTTCTTAGCATTTTAAATCATTTTCCTCAAGTGTAAACTATTTTTCTTGAGTTGATATGTGTTTTAAGCCTAATGACCATGTATCGAGGTGTTAAGCACATGTCGCCGATTCCAGCGATCGTGGCAATACGAGGCACTACCGCGGTAATGAGTCATGTACCTGGTATCTTCTTGTTTTCATTCCGACCTTAGGTACACCTCGGAACACATGTGGGAAGAACATGAGCTTAGGGTTTGGTCATGCCTTGAATGCCTTAGACTCACATCATCTCATTGTTAAAAACCCTATAGATTGATAATTTGAGGTGTGTACGATGAGGAGCAAGGAACAAGATAGAAGAATACTAATGTGGGTGTGATTTTCTTACTCCCTAGCCTTATGCAAATTTTGAATTCATAACATGATGTTTGGTTAGCTTAGAATGTGTTTAGAAGCATGCTAGGACTTGCTTGATTGACCTTGTTTGGAATCGACTTGGTGTATATCCATGATGCATGGTCGCTTCTGTTATAACATGCTTAGATAGAGATTTCTATGAGTTGATCTCCATGAATAGTCGAACATATCTGATTTGTTTACTTTAAATGTTACATTTGATGCTCGTGTATGACTTGGAATGACATGTATAACTAAAGAAGATTAAATTAAGATTTAATAACTCCACATACTGGCACAATGACCGGCCTTAAGGTGTCATCGTGGGTGTCCCTACTCAAGCTGACTACGACAGTTGATTGTGTCGATGAGAGTCACTGCAGACTTCCATCTTTAGATTGTGGTCCTAAAGATAATCGGCCCTCAGGTGTTACCTCCAGATTCACTCCTGGACCACACAAGGAATACCGAGGGTTATGGACTCTTCTGGTCTTAGGTTATAACAAAACAATTAAATGTGTAAAACGCCTAATGTAATGAAAGTGTTTGCATGTTTGGTATTCTGGTTTGTATAATGCTAGTGATAAATAGGGATGATCCACTGGACTCTCAAGCTCACCTCATTATTTCCTTACAGGTAATCATTGAAACTGTAAGAGTAGGCTAGCATACGGGGCCGTCAGTTTGGGCTTAGACCGCGCTGGGAGGTTGTCATAGCTTTCGTTTTGGTTTATTGTTTTATTCTTTATGTTGTAAATAATTCAAACTGGGCATGTGCCCTCTTTTATCTTCAAACTGTTTTACATGTAAATTAAATATTTTGAGACTTAAGCATGTTGGGACATGTTTGTATCTTCATTCTATGCTTTAGAAATGATTTTGAAATTTTATTCTGTTACAAAGTATTTCACTTGGTCAAATATGATTTCACTATAGATTTATGAGTGATTAGAATTCCACTGCATGCATTTTAATGAATTTCAAATTTACTAAAAAGGGAACGAGTATTTTGATGATCATTGTGTATTTTAATTTTGACTTCATAACCTGTTTAATAGAAAGGTTTTGAAACATAAGATAGAATGAGAAAGAGAAACGAACTACGAGGCCTCTAGCTCTCGACAAACGACCAAATGTCTGGTGTCTTTGCCAAACGAACAGGCGTGCGCTGTCGTGGTGCGTGGCCCCACGATGGCTCGTCACATCATAGACAGAGATAGAGAGAGGAACCAGGAGCCGAGGTGTCACACTATGCTAGTACTTGTGTTACCTGAACTAGGCCATGACTTGGTGATCTGTACCAATGCATGTGGGATAGGCCTTGGGTGTGTGTCGATGCAGAGTAACCGAGTAATTTCCTATGCCTCACGATAGTTGAAGGTACATGAGAGAAATTACCCCGTCCATGATTTAGAACTGGCAACAGTAGTGTTTGCATTCAAAATTTGGCCCTATTTGTATGGTAAGTGTATTACGTTTTATTCTAATTGTAAGAGCCTCAAGTATTTGTTTTCTCATAGAGATTTAGACATGAGGCAGAGGAGATGGATGGAGCTACCTAAGAATTATGACTTTACCATTGAATACCATCTCAGGAAAGCCAATGCAGTAGCTGATGCGCTGAGTAGAATATGGGTCGAGACTGTTTGTGTCGCTAGACATATGTCTTAACACTAGAGGATAATTGATTATGTGACACTGATGAGTATCAACAAGACTTCGACTGGGACCAGAGTCAGTGCACAGATGAGAGCCCAGTTGGTGTTGCTTGCTTAGATCATAGAGGCGCAGCCTCATGACATTGATTATGTGAGGCACCTAGAGTAGGCAAATGACACTTCTGTGTGGAGTGGTTGATTGACAATGATAGTACATTGAGGTTTAAGGGACAATTGTGGGTACCAAATGACCCTCGCCTAAGACAGGGAGTGCTAGTAGAGTTGCAACACTCGAGGTATACCGTTCATCCAAGCAACAATAAGATGTATCATGATGATCGACGTACTTAGGTGGTCGGGGAAGAAGTGAGATAATGCAGCCTTCATGCAGAGATGTGACATGTGCTAGCAAGTTAAGGTTGAGCACTAGAGACCTCGTGGTTTACTGTAGCCCTTGGTTATTCCTGAGTGAAAATGGGAGCACATTACCGTAGACTTTGTGATGGGTTTACCTCGAACTCAATGGAGACATAATACTATTTGGGTTATTGTGAACAGACTGACTAAGTCTACTCATTTTCTCTCGATTCATACTAGAGATTTGGTTGAGAGGTTGAGTTGATTATCTATCCGCAAGATTATGAGATTACATAGGGTCTCAGTATCCATTATTTTTTATAGAGATGCTCAGTTTACATCCCATTTTTTTACAGACTGATGGTCAGTTTAAGAGAGTGATCTAGATTTTGGAGGATATGGTCCGTGCATATGTTCTTGATTTTGGTGGTAGTTTGTGTTGGTTGAATTAGTTACAAAGTAGTTTTTACATGTTTAGATTAGTGGGGTTGTGATAGCTACTTTTGTGGAGTAAGTGGGGTTGTTGCTACATGTTTAAATTAGTGG
>JAJIYU010008298.1:0-18153 GCA_030144865.1 Tinospora cordifolia | reverse complement strand
ATTCATATTATTTTCATTAAATTTTCCAGATCCCTGCCTGTTATTTCTTTTCTTTTTGGTCTAGGTTACTGAATGACACATACTTCCATTGAATAAAATCAACTTTTTTATGATTAAAATATATAATGATTATTCAAAAATAAAGTATTTACTAGCTATTTTTTCCTTAAGAAAATGTTATTTTTAAATTTTTTTGGAACAGGTGTAAATTATTTTTTTCTTTTTGTTTTTTATTTGAGAAAATAGTGTTTCTCTCCGAATGGTTTTTTCCAGAAAATATTCATTATCTGTACAAGGTTAGAATTAAATTGAAAGCATTCTTAGCTTAACAAAGTAATTAACTAACGATCAAACTAAACTTCAAGTAACCAAAACAAATTTGTTCTGTCACAGCGTAAACCTAGCCCTAACCTGACCTATCAGTGAACACTTGGGAGG
Source organism: Tinospora cordifolia (assembly GCA_030144865.1). Lineage (NCBI taxonomy): Eukaryota > Viridiplantae > Streptophyta > Magnoliopsida > Ranunculales > Menispermaceae > Tinospora > Tinospora cordifolia. The sequence continues at coordinate 17,715 of JAJIYU010008298.1, read as the reverse complement.
CAAGCCGGGCTCGAGAATGTGGGCCTACCACGACCAACCGAAATGGACATGACCATACGATTAAATGGCGCACCAACCTAACTTTTGGGTCTGAACAAAATAAAGGAAGAAGAAAAAAAATATCTGAATCAAACGTAAGCATTTAAAAAATAAAAATAAATAAAAAAGGGAAGAAGAAGAGAAAGAGAGAGAGAGAGAGAGAGAGAGAGAGAGAGAATGTAAGATGTTGCGAGTTTAACGTAACACCCAAATCATAGTAACGCGACATCAGGAAAAGAGGTCAATGCGACATCACCACGTGCTTTCGTGCATTACATTTTTTTATTATTGAAAAAAATTTAATAGAATTAAGAGATTAAATGATTATGTCAGCACTCCAATAATTCGTCCACCGCCCTCTCACCAACTGCCTCGTGGCTCAATCATTCAAAGACGCTCCCACCCTCTGTTTGAAATCAACCGCTTACAGTTACAGCAGTTATGTTATAATAAACGGTGATCGACGGCTGTGATTATCGTCAGGTGGTGCCAGGTCGTGAAGAGAAATGAGAGAAAAATCTTAGGAGGAAAGGGGCCGTACGAGATTTGGGGAGTGTCGGCAATGAGAAGAGGACACGTGTATGGTGCAGTTGATGTCAAGGCGTGGGATTGGAGAGAGAGAGAGAGAGAGGGAGAGAGAGAGAGAGGGCGCAAATCGCAATCAGCGTGACAGGGCCACAGGGAAGGCAACAAAGGTGAGAGGAGAGACTTGGCGGAAGCGAAGGGTGGCTTAAAAAAGGAGCATCGTCGCGGTCGTTCTCCTGCAAGACGATAGGTTCAGACGTGGGAGCGAGGGAGGGAGGGAGGGAGGGAGAGGCAAGGGTCGCCGGAGGAGATTTAATCGTTGTCTGAAGGGAGGCCTCTCTATCTCGCTGAAGCGTAATCGGAAAACAATCGTTGGTCAGCGTGATGGAGTGGTGGAACAGAGCTAACACCACCATGCGCAGAGTCTGGTTTAACCTCTCCATGCGTTTCCGTATTCGTAATTCCGGTACGTATGCACGCGGAAAATCAAAGAAATGCGGCGTTATTTCCATGAGATTTTAAGATCTAGCTCAATGAACGATCTAGTGTTTCGTTTGTTTGAATTAGTTATGGCTTTTTGCATAATTTGTTTGTCTTCTTGTCTAAACTTCAATTCAGATCTATCAAACCTAATGATCTCATGATCTTAATCTTCAATCATGATTTGTTTCCTGAATAGGGATACATGATTTGTTTCCTGAATGAAAACAGGGTTGCTGAAGCTACGGAACGATATAAGGAGGTGCGAATACGAGGACATACATGTGATGTGGGAGATGCTCAAGAGGAGCGAAACAGACATCGCCGCTCGATCGCCTTCTAGGAAACTCAGACGAAGATCGAGGCCACTGTGGAAGATGTTCATGTGTGCCAGCCGAACTCCTTATCTCTGCCGCAGACTTTGATCGGTTACTTGATGGAACAGTGGACGCTTGTGGTTCTACGTATTAGAACGGAAAAATTTGCTCATCATGATCAAGCAGGCTTGAGTTTCATTTTTTTCCTTTTTTTTTTTATTTTCTCTTTTTTATTTGTAGATATGCTGTTCCGCGACGGCAGCGGATGCGATGCTTACCTCCCTCTCTCTCTCTCTCTCTCTCTCTCTCAAGATCTCTCTCCTCTATCTTCTCGACACGTGTTGTCCTTCTTGTGAAGTGGGCTTGCTTGTGAATTCTGAGGACTGAGGTAGTGTTTGAACCCAAATAATAACAGAATAATCAAATGCATCACCACAAGTTTGGAGACCTCGTTTCATTTGACAAATTCGGGAGGCAATATTTTCCACATAGATATCTTAACGCCTTACTAATACACTTGAATCATGTAATGATGTGTGAAAAAGTTAAAAATACCATTATATGAACATCTCAAGTTTCGGGTCATTTTACAAAAGAGGTGTTCTTTTGAAGTGTCCTACAAGAAATGTTAACGCTAATTTAATTTTTTTTAAAAAAAGTTAAAATCCTATAATGGAACTAAGAAAGTGATCTAATTGTCAAGGCCTTGAATTAAAATAAAAAATAAAAAATAAAAAAATGCATTTGATATATTTTGAGGAAAGATAACCCTAATAAAATCATGTACAAAGATGGAAGCGACTTTTACTGACAAAGAACATTATTTTTTATCGCATACGGTAGAATGCAGTAATTTGCTTCATGCGAGAATGCTAGTCTCCCATAAACTTTGTACTGCATAACCCTAGACGCTCTTTTTATATTATTGCGACCACTAGCATTGGTGCTAGTGTGCTCTAATTTCCTAGTTGCCTTTTGAGGGCTGGACAACTCTTCCAAAAAACAGAGTCTCAAAGAGTTGAACAGCCGAATAAATTATACAAACTAAGTAACATTATCTCTAACTTCCCACTTGAAAAAACTCTAATTGATTTTTATGTGACAAAAAATAAATATATTAAAACTCCTAACTTTGAATGAAGCAGTCGTAACAATTGAAAACAAACTGTCTTCCCTTGTCGCTAATTTAAGATAATGTAATAACCAACTGTGGCATCCCATTAAGTGGCCAAGATGCTGGTAATATCCTCGAATTATTATAATTTCATTTCATTAAGCACGACATTGAGCTGCTAAACGTTAACTCATTTAAGTGTAAAACTGAAAAGGCTGTCTCCTCCAACAATTATATACAAACAGGAGAATCCTTTTCAATATGAGCTCCAAAATATCTCACCATTTTCTTTATTAAAGCTTCTTCATTAATTACGCTACAACACCTGAATTGAATTGCTTGTCTATGTTACAGTATTACAGGACATATTTACAGAACAAAAGTATGTAAGAACTGTCAATCGGAAATAAAAAAAGTAAAATAGACAAACATAACATAGACGCACACATGAGGATGTCCGCGTACATGCAGCCTTTGCCCCTCACGACTAAGTAGTTTCATGCAAAATGGTTTATGACTGATATAAGCTTGGAGGTTTTGATGTAAACTTCATCCCCAAGTCAACTAATATAATTCTGGAGCTCAGGTTTTAGAAACCAAAAAAATGGGACGAACCAAAATCTATCAGTTAATCGTGTCAGCTTTCTGATTGTCTGTACAAATGCAGGGAGTTTCCACTCATCTGACCTTTATGCTCGCTCTATTGAGCACCCATTTTCTGTTTCGTTCTCAAGAACCAGAATCAGAAGAGTTACACCACAATAGCTAATGAAATGTACTAGAGACTGAATTAATAGTCACATATGGAAATAAAAAATTTCACTTTCATTAATGCCGATGCCTTTTGAAACAAAACCTTAAACTTGGGCCTGGAGGTGGTTGAGTCTGAAAGTTTTCAGAAATGGTTAACATCTCGGCCAACAACGGCTGACAAAAGTATACATTTCAGAAGTTCATGCAAGCAGGACCTTCACACAGAAAAATACATCTTATGGATTTCATTCCTTCATTGATACAAGTATTTTGAACATCTACCTGCAATCTCAACATAATAGAAGCAAAGAATTTGACATTTGGTGCATGAAATTAAAAATATCACTTCGATGTTTAATTGAATTTGAAAATGACATTAAGGATATCACTTACTTTATCAACGCCTGTAACCGTTGCATGAACATGGCAGTTTCAGCTTGATGCATAGATTGAGGATTTTCTGCCATACGCGTCAGCATCATAATAAAGCCATCAAAGGAATTGAACCTCACAGCTGCAAAAGAATGGAGAATACCAGATTAAAGTCAGAAAACATTCCAAAAATAAGATCTTCCTCGATAATAATTGTTTATTAGTTAACAAGACTATAGATAATTCCTACATGAATAAATTTCCTTTTTTTTTTGTCTGCCATGAAACGACAACATAGGCAAGTGCCAGTGTCTTGACATGAACGCGAAGATCCTAACAAAGTGTCACATAGAAATTCCAGGAGTTTGCATGTCTCTGCCTCATGTGTGTTCCATAATCTCCAATAGAATCAAATCCAAGAAAATAAACCATCTTATTTACACTCGGATGCCTAGCCCAAGCAGGCAGCCATGGAGCTGATAACTTAATGCTCCAATTCTTGGATCTCTTTAGCCTATTGAAAATGATAATAAAGTTGAAAACCAAGCAACTCCAATTGTTAAGCAAGAAGCATAATTTAATGATTGAATTGCCACAGAGAAGATCAAGCTAACTCTTCTTTTGGTAATTGATCGGGCTCAATATTGATGTTTCAGCAAGCGGTAAGCATGCTAAAGGACATATAGACACAACTTTAAATAGAGTACATAGAATGCAATTTATCAAGTACTCCCATCAGCATTAAATTTCTATCATAGAAGGAAAAAAAGAAAAAAGTTGTTATGAATGAGAAGAAAAAATAGAAAATGCTTTAATATAACTCTAAACTTGAAGATCAAAATAATGGCACTTGCCAAGCAACCGACACATAAAGCTTAGCTAACTTCTTGTTTGGTTATATTGAAGGAGGTTCTATGATGAAGCATTTAACTATATCATGCAAGGCTGAAGAACTGAACTTCATTAATACTCTTGCTTTGAAAATTATAAAAAAGGAAATATAACATGTTCCGTAGAGGAGACTCACCAGTTGGAGAGGAAGTAATGGCTCTTTTTCTTGCTGCAACTTGCAATCAACAGTGTCTGAAATTCATCAATTTTCCTGAAAACCCTAAAAGGAACCACAGCTGCAACATTTTTTATTTGTTTGTTTTACACAGTTTTTGTTGCCAGTAAGCTAGGGTTTTAGAATTACAAAAAAAATTTTAAAAAAAAGAATAATCACTTAGAGAAGAGGAAAACTTTTTGAAACATAAATATTAAATATCTGTCTCTTAAAATAGTTAGTGCACTTGAAATGCTAGTTGCAGCCACTCTGAAGCTAAAATGTTTTATTTACAAAAACGTAAAACAATACAATGAACAAATAAAAGATAAAAATTGAGAAACGGTTATTTTAACTTCGAGAATGGCAACGCTCTTTTTGGTATATCTTGAGTACAAGTTTACCATATTGACAAGCTTCACCCACCAACACCAGGGGTCATTAGTTTGAACGATTGCTGCTACATGCAACTTAATCACTGTATCAAGAAACCTCCTTCAGCACTTGTAACTTATTCATTCTGTAATGGTGGCAAAATTTGCATGAAAGATGAAACAGCTAGAAATCCATGTTGAGATGAATTTTTAACTTGCAACTCTTCATAGGACTCAGTAGTCTAATCCACTAAGGAATCGTCTCCCACCAGGGTTTCTTGCTCACTCTAGTTCACTCAAACAAACACTCTCAAGCTGTGATGACCAAGCTTCACCAAGTAGTTGAGGGTTTAACTGCATTGCAACTTGAAAATCCAACAAGGATAAAGAAATGGATTGGGCTTGTCTCTGCATGAATCTTTTGGGCAATGTACCATACAGTCCAGATGTAACCTGGTTGTTTACTTGCTTTAGGTACTCATATCTACACCTTGATCCAGCTAATTCCATACTGGGTTGGATCAACCTCTTCAAAAATGCATCCAATCCATTGTTCAATAGATTAACACAGTCACTAGATACGCTAAGCCCTTCTTCCCTCAATTTATGCTCTAGTCGCTTCCTTAAAGACATGGTGTCAGGTAGCATACAACTATCACGACAAGCCTCATGATGAACATCAGATAGCAAATTGATACGATGAGATTTACGAGTTCCACTTGTATTTATGGAAATTCCAAGAGGAGCCTTAACAGGGCTTCTACTTTGAACACATGGGCTAAAAGCCACTTGATCAACTTCTTCCCCATCTTCTACAGACACAACCTCACCAAGGGGCTTGCTAACTGGGGAAAACAGGTCGGTGCCACTTTGTTGCGCTTGCGTTCTAGGCGCTGATTCATCACATTGAGTGCTTTGGATCCTTGATTGAGGCCTAAGAGGACTTGGGCGGTCTCTAAATTTCCGATCCCGAATACTCGAAGATCTACACTTGCGAGGAGATTGAGGAAAAACATCTCTGCAAAGAGATTGAAGATTACTTCTGTGATGCCCATTTGCCAATTTGCTGCTTCGGGAGTATTCCAATTTGCTCTCTTTTGTTGGTGGAACTTTAGCAAAGCAAGCATTGTTGATAATTGCTGAAATAAGCCTGTTATGAAGGGAAATATTTTCTCTTCCAATTGCAGCAACACAGAGCCTATCAAACTCAGACTTGCTAAGCTTGAGGCTGAGTAGTTTGTTGAGATTCCGAAAGTATCTCTCGGCTCTCTGATGCCCTATCTTCCTGATGATCTGAGTTTTTAGTTCTAAAGTGTCAATTCTGGACGAATAACGACTAGGGGGCATGTTTTTCTCCATACCCATTAATAATCATCAAATGTACTTCCGATAAGACCCAGAAAAACCTATTCTGATATAATCAAGCTTCTCCATCCTAAAACCCCCAAGAAAAAACCCTAGTTTCCAGAATCTGTTTGCACAAATAGAAGACAAAGCAGTCAGCTGCTATTCTACTTCTCAGCTACAAACCTAGATTCAAAACAAACATAATAAACAAGACCCAGACAAGAATTACCCCCAAAACATCGATTTGCAACTTTATCACGATTAATCAAGCACCTCAAATCCCCCAATTGAAATAAATCACTAAGCAGAGTAAGCACAGCTGAAGTACAGAGTTCGCACCAATCTACTTTGTAGATTCAAATAAACTTAATAACGGGCAATAAAATGTAAACTGCAAAAAATTTAAAGCTGTAATTTGAATTCTGGGTGAAACCCATTACTGATTTTGCATAAAAACAAATACCCAGAAAGAAAGAAATCGATCAATCGCTTACAAAACTGAATCGCAGAATCAAAACAAAGATGAAAAAAAAAAAAAAGAAGAGAACACTTGCGAAACCAAACAAATAACAAAAAGAAAAAGATTAAACCTCGTTTGGCGGCTCCGAACACTTCACTCTCAGCTTCAGTGCTTCTTCGATGACTGCCGACTTCGATACTCTTTTGTGCAGAGAGAGAGAGAGAGAGAGAGAGAGAAGGTGCAGACTTCGCAGTATAGAGCGTTGGATTGTTAGAAAGTATCGATGAAGCGAATTATCGTGAGTGTTGGATCTTCCTGAAGATTCTTTATCTCAGAATCTTGCTAGATCGGACGGTTGAAAGCACGGAGACAGCAACGCAAGTCTGAGTGAAAAAGCGTGTGCTTCGAAGCTTCTCATGCTATTTAGGTCAAAGTCAAACTCATATGCGTTTTGTTTTTGCTGTCATTAAACGAGTTTTTCTTTGGACATTTTATGTTGCTTTGACTTTGTTGCATCTCATCATCTCCACTCCCTTCTTTTCTTCACAATTACCATTTTCTTCTATTTAAACGTACGACAAATCAAATATCTGAAACAAAAATATTCCTATTTTAACTTAAAATTGATTAAATCATCTCAATTACATATCAGCACAAATTATTCAATATAATCATAACATTTAACAAAGCCTCATACATGTTTTAAATAAGAAGTTGATCTACTGCACTGGAAATGGTCATGTAGCTGATCACAGGAATTAGTTCTCAAGGGGGGAAAAATATCTCAATATTGGGAAATAAATAATAAATAATTTATTTCTTAGCCCAACAAGCATAGCATAAATATTCTTATGGTTGCAAGCAAATAACTATGTTGTATGTTGTGAATTACAGTAAGATTGAATACATAAATGACTTCTTTTCTTTCAAAAAAAAAAAAAAAAAAAGAAAAGAAAAGAAAAAGAAAGAAATTATATTTTTTTACTCCTGTTTCAATGTTCCCTCCGTCATAGTATCTGAAGGCAGCTGCTTCTCCTTCATGGAGGATAGCTCTGATAAAAGAGTAACTGAACTTTCATCTTCACCTTCCCCGCGCTTTAGAGAAGGGGCAAATGGAACATCAGCTTCTTGAACATCATCAGATGGAAGCATAGAAATGGCATAGGAGTTGTGAGCCCATTGCTTCTCCTTGGCATGAACCATAGCGACATAGATGAAACACCCAAATAGAATTACACCACCACTCACTAAAAATGTCTTGGCTGATGCAAGACACATGACAAGAATAACCAACATGGCCGGCACCAAGCAAAGAAGTGATGCTCCCAATGTTTGCAAGGGAACTTTGTAAGGCCTATGAAGATTTGGTTTCTTTATCCGTAGTCCAATAAAAGCTGCAAACTCAAGCAGCATTCCAATAGAGTACAGAAAATTAAGGAACTCGATGATCTCCTGAAAGCTCATCCATGATAGAAAGATGACTCCAGTTGCAGAGCACAAGATGCTTATGGTGGGAGTTCCATATTTTGATCTACAGAATTGTACGAGTCAGCAAACCTGTTCTTAAGCATATAGAAAGCAATGCGACAGGGATGAACAATAGAGAATGAAAGAGACAAGTTGTATCCATTCAACTGCCTCAATTAAAAGATGCCCACATAGTTATAGAAACAACTAAAATAAGAAAAAACAATAAAGTCTTGATTATTCGACAGCAGTACTCATAAAATTTCGTAAATGGCTCTACTTGTCTTGCAGTACATTGATTATGGCCACAAAATTCATATGGGTCTTGCAAAAGAACAAGTTGCTATTACAGGTAATTAATGATAATGGTTGACAAAAGAATCCTTTGCCAGTATAAGCTGGAGGCTTTCTTACAATTCCAGACTTGAACCAGAGGCACACCGTCTTCCTAGAGCTCGTGCTCCATGCTACCAAGTTTCTAACAAGGATACTGGTCTGTCAAGGGTGCATATCAATCCAGAGACCCTCAGTGATTATTTAGGCAATGTTCCTCTCCAAGTTCAATAAAAATATAGCGTATCATACACAATCTCCTTGACGTTAAAGATCTGTTAAGATCTATATTCTCTTCATACACATTAGTTGGACTTGGGTATCCATTGATCAATTATAGCTCTTGGATTAAGTAGTTTCTAACATAGTATTAGAGTTTTGTTACCATACTAATCCTAGCTTTAAGCCTCCTCAGGAGTATGTGTTTGTTTCTCTCATTTATTAGTCTCGTCTTTATTCTGTATTTATAATCTTGTCCTTGTGCCATCATAAAACATGAGGCCTGAGGGGCTCACTAAATATCTATATCTCCTTGTGGGGTCTCTTCTAATCAGCTGTATCTATTTGGTCAAGTGATCTTTAACAAGAATTGCATCATAGATTGTAACTCAACCCTCTCTTCTAATACACCTTTTAGTCAATAAAAAGATTAGAAAAATCAACTCTAGTAATAGCATATTCATGGCATTCAAGTGAATGTTGAAATATGGAACAGCTAGCTAGAGAATGTGATTAGGTAAAGCAACCTCACCTAGAAGCAAAGAAAGGTGGGAGCAATCCCATCTCACTCATTCCAAGCAATTGGAACGCATCACTGCTCATCTCTGCTTCAAACAATCCCATGTTAGACATTGCAGCAGCAGCTTGTATCCAGTATTTGAGCCAAAACCCTCCTAGTAACATCCCAACCTCAGCAAAGTAACCAGCACTCCATTCACTGGTCGATGAATCCAAGGCTCCAGTACCAGCAAGAAGGGGAATCAAATAAGAAGAAACCACCAAAACCACGGCCCCAAGAAGGGCCTTTGGAAATGTTCTACTAGGGTTATCCACTTCTCCTGCAAGTGTACTTGCTTTATCCCAATAATTCAAATTCCAAAACAAACTATTAAAATAACCCCTCCAATTCACCTTCTTCCAATTCACAACTATCCATTTTCTTGGCCTAATCCTAGGAATTGAAAGAAGACATAATACTAAGAAAGGGCAAAGTGAGAAAATTGCAAGAGCAACAGCTGAAAACCCAACAATATGCAGACCTCTATAATTCAAATATGTCAAAGAAATTGTTATACCCAGAAGAGCAGGAATTCTAGCAATCAAATTATTGAAAATGGGTAATGAATGTTTCAAGTAATCAAGAAATAAAACCGGGTATAAGGCATTATCCATGACTCCACTGAACCATTTCCAAAACCCTTCTTGGAAACCCCAAAAGGGTCCAAATGCCTCTGAGATCCAAATAACATACCCACCATTTTCCGGGAAGCTTGTGGCCAGTTCAGCAGTGATTAGAGCTTCTGGGACACTCCAAATTAGAGGGAAAACCAAAAACCCTAGTAAAGCTAGAAGAGGGCCTCCTCCTGCGCCGACCGAGTCTTCCACACCAAAAGGGCCTCCAGAGACCTCATAGAAGATGAGCGCAATGAGGGGCAAAAGCGTTAATTTTGGAGTTGGTTCCGGAACTATTGTTGTCTCCTTGGTTTCATCATTTGGTTCTGGTTCATCACCCATGAAATGAAATCAAGTTTATGGAAAAGCTTGAAGCTTGGATGGGCTTAATCGGCTAAGAATCAATGGCGTGATGATGGAATTCTGATGTTCAAGGTTTTGTTTCCATGGAGATCATGAAGTCAATGAAATTTGAAACCCACGGCTTGATTTAAGCTATTACCTGCTAGGGGAGAAGATTGGATCAATCTGCTGGCAAATCTTGCTTGACTAATTTGTTTATTTACTTTTGGTTAGAAACTAAGTCTGGGCTTTATTTGGACTGGCTGGTAGGTAAGAAAAAACGTTTTAGACGATTGCATTGCTCCTGCCATATCCATCATATTTATAACCCAGAACCTTTTTTCTCAACGTGTTGTCCACTTCCCTGTTCGTATCTCATACCATACCTCATTTATTTCATCTTCTTCTTCTTCTTCTTTTCTTGAAAAAAATATAGAAAATATGTCAATTTTCAAGTCCTTATTTTATATTTTTCTCAAAGTAAAAAGAGCAAGAGAAAAAAGATGAAAAGAGTGGGTTATGGTGGAGTTTAAAAAAAAAAAAAATTGGAATTAAGAGTATTTGGACAAACTAATGTATCATATGAATATGCTATTTGTACCTTTGTCAATTTTTTTTTTATAGATTTTTAAAAAAATTTATATTTTAAATTTTTTTTCTTCTTCTTTTTTATTTCATCTTTCTCTTTTTCATCTTATTTTTTATTTAAAAAATGAGTTTCTCAAATTAACTAACAGTTTGCTACTTAGAAAAACTCAACCTATTTATTTAAAAAAAAAAAAAAGAAAGAAAAAGACAAAAAAGGAAGACAAAAATAAAAATTTAGAGTATGAGCATTTTAAAAAATTTATAAAAAAAATGTTAATATTGGTGTACAAAAATATAAGCAGCACATTATTGATATATGCATGCAAAATTTAAAAAATATAAATTTAAATAAAAATCTGTATACGAGTTCATTTCGCTTAGCTTATTTTCTATAAGAAAAATATTTAATTTAAAATTTTAAAAGTTATAATTTTTAAGCGAATTTATTTTTTAAATGTCTGGTTATTTAAAAATGGTATGAAATTTGTAAAAGTTGAAAATAATAATAACCAGGATTTTTCTAGATTTGCTAAATCTAGAAAATTATTTGCCCTTATAACGGTTGGCAATTTGTAACGGTCAAGCAACTGTTGAGAGCATGTCCCCGGGAGCTCACCGAGCATCACCACTCACATCCTCCATGTCACAAAACCAAGACAAAAACAAGCAACAGAACCCTTATCAATTCATCTTTAACACTTGCCAGACCTTCGCGAATTGCATTCAAACCCATGTTTCGCGCTTCATTGGCGACGCCCACAAAACATTCTTACCCAATAGTGATCACCCTATTTTCTCTATCTCGTCTTCAATACCAAGAACCAACGCTTCAGATGATGACCAGAAGCTTTTCAAATCACAGAGTGAGCACTTCGTAGTGGTATCAACGCTTGCCCTCTTGCTTGTTTGCTTCAACCATCTGACCTTAATGATTGAATTCTGATCCCTGATGCTTACTTTGATATACTTGTTGCTGTTGGTCACCAAATGCTTGAGAAAATTCCCAAGTGGAGGCTTTTAGTTGCGATAGTCATCATCTCAGGCGTTCAGAGATGTTGAACATCATGTACATTCTGTGCTTCCAAAGTACATAGAGAGACTAGTGTTTTCGTCTTTATGATTGTGCAATTTGGCTTAATATCAGTCATGCACACAACGTGTTATCTTTTTGGCCTTTTTTCTTTCATTCGGTTTCTTGCTACTTTTGCTTTCTAATTGATGTATAGACGAATGAACATTGGAAATGACAACTTGCTGCACTGGGCATTTCCCAATTGAGACAAATTGTTTGAGGATTATGTTGTCAAATGAATGATGCTCTCTGGATTTTTTTTTCTTTTTTCTTTTTTTTTTTTTTTTTGGTTTACAATGTTGATTTCAAAATGGGACTTGGGCACTTAGGAGAGAATTGATTCAATTTGTTATTCTTTTGCTTCTTTTACTTTCACTTCTTAGGCAAAATCTTCTAAACCTGTGACAAAAGAAGAGCTGGGAAGGGCCACTTGGACATTGCTTCACACTCTTGGAGCTCAGGTTTGCTACCATGTTGATTATTACTTTTTTCCTGTTCTTTCTATTTCCTCTATTATCCTGGCTTTTGGACTCATGTTCAAACGGGTCTTTACAACATCCTTTTGTTTTCCATTACAGAAAAATGATTGTACTTTACTAGAAGATGCAGATATTTTAGATTAGAGATTAATGACGTTAAGAGGGTGTTGAAAATGAACAACTTCATTTTGTATCGTCATCACAACATTTCTAAATTTGGACAGAAATCTCGGTGAATAACATAGAGTGGAAATGACTGGAAACTAAAATACAAATTTGGAGTTAGAGAAATATGCAACTGATAGAAAAGAATTTTATTTCGAATAGGTGTTTCCAATTGAAAAGAACTTCTGATATGAACTTTTTATAAACTTGTTAAGACAACATACTGTAATGGGTGTACCTTAACAAAAGAAATGTTACTATCATGACATGCCAATTTCTTATGTGCTGAAGATTTTAGTGAGCTTTGTAACGTGCCAAATTTGTGTAAACCTGTGACTGCTATCATTCTTTTCATAATGAGGTTATTTTCATGAATAATACATGAATTTTAATATACTTATTTGATGTTTTCCAGTATCCAGATCATCCAACTAGACAGCAAAAGAAAGATGTTAAGGAATTGGTATGTGGCTTCCCCTCACATTTACAGTATGCACACACTTGATTCAAAACAGCTGCTTTACCAGTACAAACTAGAAAAGTCGCTTGCCTCATCTTTCTTTCTTTTTTTTTTTTTTTAATTTGAAACGTCTGAACTGTGTCTAGTGTATCTATGATATCATTTTCTTTAAATTTCATGAGTATGTAGTTACTTGTCCAGTTAGTTTTAATGACCTTGCCACGCTTTCTCTGGGAGTTGCCCAAAAGAGGAATTCTATTATGTAATTGATACAGGACTTGAGTATAAACCTGCACTTAAGCACTTACAAAAGCTCAGCTTGATGCTCAGCCATACCTCGGGTATTTATGAATATAGTTTCGAAGTTTTTCATTTGTTCGAAATGTCATTAATACAAAATTCCAGGATATTCATTGAAGCAACTATAAATTGCAAGAAAATTTCAAAAAGAAAAAAAGAAAGAAAAAAAGAAAATTGCAATTATATCTTGTACAACAAGAACCATCTTTTTATTTAGGTAGCTGAATTCCCATTGGCGTTGTTGGAAAGATTTTAGATGGATGACTCTGCGACACCCATTGATGCCTAAAGATAACTCAAAATTTTTCTCGGATGCAGATGGCTATACTGTCTCGACTTTACCCTTGCAAGGAATGTGCAGATCACTTTAAGGAAGTCTTAAGGTCAGACTTGTCATTTATTTACACAGTTCCTTGTAAAATACTCTGGATATATAAACCCACTTTGATCTAATTACGAGCATGATGTTAATCACGATGTGATCGCAACTGTTGATTCAATCAAGTTGGTTTTGTAATAAATAGATGTAATCTCTAAAACAGATTACCTTATTCCAAGTTTACTTGCATTCAACTGATGCATTTTCATCTGGGTTTCATGTTTGACAGGGCAAACCCGGTACAGACAGGGTCTCAGGCTGAATTTTCTCAATGGCTATGTCACGTGCACAATGTCGTCAATAGAAGGCATGTATAGTGTGGATTTCAATTATCTGTGCTCTTATCTAAGAACTCTTGGGAGTCCAAAATTCAGATTTGCTATTATTCTAAAGCTTCACTGTAGAACTCTTGGAGTTGCTTAATGTGGAGATTATTTGTTGTTTTGACAGTCTTGGCAAGCTTATATTCCCCTGCCAGCGTGTGGATGCAAGGTGGGGTAAACTAGAATGCAAAGATCGGGCATGTGATCTCGAAGGCACTACCAAAGACTTCAGTTGATGAAAGAGTTAAGCTTGAACCTGAATCTACAGAGAAATGCTTGTTTGTTGTACTATATCATTTATGTTTTGTTGTTATTCCCACTGCTGCTTTAAAGATATGCTATTGCCATTTCTTTTGTCTTGGAGATTGTTCAATAAATGAGATGGCGCCCTGTTCATAACCATGAGCATGTAGTGTGAATTGATTTGACCTTGAGAAGCAAAAGGTTAGCCAAAAATTGGGTTGGTACACAATTAGGTCAAGACAATAGTAATATATGCCAGTTCGGTTATATATGTCCATTTTCATGTATGACTTTAGCCTTTAGGGTGTGGATGCATTCTAAGAAGCTTCAACACCATTTAATCCAACACTTTTTTCAATATGTACACTCGTAGAAAAGAACTAAACCCATTTCTGCATTACTTTTTGACAACCATTTAAAGAGATCTACATGGTTCTAAAAGAAATGCAATGGCATGAGAAGAAGACTGGTGAACATAATCTTCTAATGGGTTGAATGTGCAAAGTACTCTTAAGAACCTGAAGATGACTTCTCCTTTTGATTGTCACAAATCTGCAAGCATTCTGTTGTTCGAAATGGTGGAGCCTCACCAAATTTCAGTAGGTGTGCAATTTCATAAACGGATCGTAGTTGCTGGATCAACTGGGCATCTAAGTATGCATCACAAGAAAAACACCATACTGACAGATCACTGCATTCAAAACAAAAGTCATCAGACTCATTACAAATTACATATGGTCTGAAATACATTCATAGATATGACTTGGATTAGATAAACCTGTAGCTCAGTGCCAGACAGTGGTTCCTTTCCTTATAATGCTCAAGCATGTGCTTGTTAACAAAGCGGCTGCAGAGGACATCCTTACAGCACAAACATAACCAATTTTCAAAAGGGTGGTGGCACCTGAAAATGCAAAAAGTTGCATGAGTTAGTCAGATATCTGGTGACGGCAACAACTAGGCTATGTTCAGTCTGGTCAAATAATTTGCTGACTCAACTGTCAATTTCAATAATAGCCTCTTCTGTGTTGAAGAGATTCCATGTCCATTTCAAACAAAGATCTACGTTATTCCATCTTTACGGTATGGGTGTTTTCTGAGTCTTCAAGGCTTTAGTTTCCAGCTAATTCTATTTTATATTTTCTTCCAAGTTCGGTTTACATCTCAAATTCTATTTTCTTCTCTCAAATGAAAAGAAACCAAAAGACAATAAGATCTGAAAACTGCTTTTAAATTTTATCTATAAGAAACAACATGATCCTGGAAAATGTCATTCGGTTTCCTTGCAACGAGTCTGATAACTTTTCTGGGTTAGGCAAAGACAGAAAACTTGAATATGGTCTGAACCAGACAATGGTGTAAGTTTCTCAAAAACTTTTAATGCTGAAATTGGTAGCGAAAGATTAATAAAGTGTCATCTCTAAAATTGTTTGATGAAGTTTCCGCATATAAGAAGGTAAGCTGCATGTAGGTATGAAAGACGAGGAATTTAATGGTTGAGATAGAAGTAAAGGTTAAACAAAAGTTAAAAGCTATTCTGCACTACAAACTAAAAGTTTTTCAAGGTATGATACGTATATGAAGTAGTCGTGACCTCTAGAAGGTCTGACTAATGAATTAAAAAGTAACTCGTGACATGATTTTCTTCTTCTTTTTTTTTTTTTTTTGATAAATCGTAATGTAGAATAAAAGAAAACATGAGAGAACAAGAGGTAGAACTATTACCAATGAAGTTTAGAAAACATCCAAGGATATGCACTATACTGAAATAGTAAATATGAATATCTGAAGGAGCAGACATGGAGTGCACTCCATTTGATTGGCTGTAGATGATACAACAGCATCATAATTGAGAAAGGCAAGAAGTAAAATCTGTTGGGAGAACACAAAGTACTTAAAGAGGAAGGAGAAAAAAATGAGGAAACTTGGAATGTTTTGTTCCTTCAACTTGATTTTAAATGCTATGCTTACATGAGTTTATATAGTACTCAAATGAGCATCAAACATTTATGACATACATGAATCCTATGAACTAAATCTATACATAAATCATAATAAATATTAGTCCATGCATATAAATTAATACATATACATTAACTATGCAAATACATGAACTACAAAAATACATAAATTAAATAAATGCAGAAACATGTACCAAATTGCAATACATAAATCATGTTTAGTATAAATACTAACATCTCCTCTTAAACGTGATTCATGTTTATACCAAACCTCCCCTCTTAAACATGATCACTTCGTAGATACACCAAATAAAGACCGTAACTTTGTAAAAGCATCAAACCGAAGGGGCTTAATGAAAATATCAGCAATCTAATATTAAGACTTCACATATTTCAATTGGATCTCCTTCTTTGAAATGCAATCTCGAATAAAATAATTCCTTGTATCAATATGCTTGGTGCGATCATGATAGACTAGATTCTTCAATAAGGCGATAGCAGACTTATTATCAAGAAAAATCTCAGTAGGCTCTGTTTACACCAATCCCAGAGTCTGTAACAAACTCTGAAGCCAAAGTGCACGACAAGCACAAGAAGTGGTAGTAACATACTCCACTTCACATGTTGAGCGCGTCACAATAGATTGCTTCTTTGAGCTTCATGTAAAAGCACTACTCCAAAAAAGAAAACAAGCTTAAAATGCTTAGAAGACAAATAATACATTCCATAATATAGTGTACCTTTGAGATATCGTAGAATATGTTTGGCAGCTTTGAAATGCGACATGGTAGGAGCTTCCATATAACGACTAACCAGCCCAACAGCATAAAGAATGTTCAGTCTCATACAAATCAAGTAGCGCAAACTTCCGACTAGGCTTCTAAACATGGTTGAGTCCACATTTGATCCTAAGTCATGCTTTGATAACTTCAACCCATATTCAACAGGAGTATTAACAGGGCTGCAATCACTCATGTTGAATTTGTGAAGCACATTTGCAGCATATCCAGATTGGAAAATAAAAATTCCATCATCCATTTGGTGTACCTCGATGCCAAGGTAGTATGTCATGACACCTAAATCGATCATCTCGAACTCACGTGTCATTGCCCGTTTAAAATCTTCAAACATGCTGACATTGTTACCTGTAAATATCAAGTCATCCACATACAAGCAAACAAACAAAACATAATTGTTAAGTTGTTTGACATGAAGTGCATGTTCATAAGGACATTTGATGTAGCCATTCCTTTGAAAATACGTATCGATTCTTGTATTCCATGCCCTCGGTGCTTGCTTCAAGCCATATAAAGTTTTCTTCAACTTTAGGACCTTATGTTCACGTCCTTTCACAATGTACCCTAATTGCACATAAATCTCTTCTT
>JAJIYU010008297.1:0-18154 GCA_030144865.1 Tinospora cordifolia | reverse complement strand
GTGTGAAACGCCTAATGTAATGAAAGCGATTGCATGTTTTATATTCTGGTTTGTATAATGCTAGCGATGTATAGGGATGATCCACTGGGCTCTCGAGCTCACCCCATTTTTTCATTACAGGTGATCATTGACACCGCAGGAGTAGGCCAGCACACGGGCTGTCTTTTTGGGTAGTGACTTCGCTGGGAGGTTGTTACGATTTTTTTGTTCAATTTATGTGAATTTATCGTTGTACATTTTGTTGTAAATAATGTTTTAGTGTTTAAATTGAATTAGGCATGTGCCTTCTTTTATTTTGAACAGTTTCACAAGTAAATTATGTTTTGGAACTGAAGCCCTTGGGCAATGTTTTATTTTCATTCCATGTTTCGAAAATGGATTTGAATTGTTATTCTGCTACAAAATGCTTTACTTGGTCATAAATGATTTCACTGTGGATTTATGAAAGAATTGGATTTCGCTGCATATTATTTAAATGAATTCCATGTCTACTGAAAGAAACCATTGTTTGATAGCCATTGTACATTTTAACTTTTCACATCATAGCCTATTTAATAGAAAGGTATGAAGCTGAGACTGAGAAAGAGAAGAAACCGAACCACGTGGCCTCTGGCTCTCAGCGAACGAACGGGGGACCCGGCGTCTCCCGCTGAACGAACGAACGAGCGCCTGCCGTCTCCGCGCGCGGCCCCAGCGACGAATCGTCGCAACAAAAACAGATGATTAACTGGGAGCCGGGGTGTCACACTGGTTCTCTTCTTCCCGCCAGGTTGCAGTACTACATGGTCTTCCTATTCTCGATTCACAATAGCAACAAAGACACATACTCCCCCTTGCTAGCCGATACACTAAGACAACTAAACCAACTTCACAAACTCTGTTTTCACGATCTACACTCAGACATTTGAAGCTCATGTTCCTCTGTTTCAGCCACCAAACGAACCCAAGAGTGACATAATTCCCTTGCAGCAGCTTCATGCCGTCCTTCTTCTTGAGTTCATCTGGCTGTAGCAACCACAACAACAACAAAGCATTTCCTCCTCTATTTTTTTTCCTTTCTGCTTCAGGTTTCTTCTTCTCTCCGCACCACCAGCAAGCACCCCTAAACAGTAGCATGTAGTAGTAACGTGAGCAGCATCAGCAGCAATTGCTCTGCTTCCTTCCCTTCCTCTATTCGCTGCTGTGATGCACTGCCAGGCAACCCCCAAAACCAGCTACCTCCTTCATTCTCTGTTCTTCATGAACTCAACGCACCAGACAAGCCTTCCATGCCCAATGTAACAACAACCCTCATTTTCACGGTTGATTTGCAGCAGACCATCCAACCAATTCTACTCCAAATCATGTTCTTTGTCTTACCTTTCAGTCCGCCCAAATGAAACAACAAGCTGTTGTTCTCCATTTCCAGAAACAGAGCACCGTCCTTCTTCGTTCTCCATTTCTTCTTGTTCGGGTTGCAGCAGCATACAACAGCAGCGGTTCATGCGCTGCTTTTTTCCCTTCATTCCTTTGTCGCATCAGCCAACACCGTCTCCCTTGAACATTCCAGGCCAATCTTCTCACCGACTGAATCGAATAACCAGAGAATTCTGGACTTCGATTCGTTTTAGCTTGCTCACATTCTTTTCGGCCGACATCCCATTTCCGGGTTTTTGATTTTTTTTTTTCTAATCACTTGAGTTATTTGGACTTTGTTATAAGGTTATATGTATATATGTATATGCATGTTAATATAGTAATCCCCTTATTCATTTTAATAATTCTATTATGTGTGCACTTATATATATACATATTTTTCTCAAACTCCAATTTAGTCTACATTCCCAATTTCTATTTTTCACCCATCGATGGGAATGTTCCACTCCTAAGTTTCATCATTTTATTTATTATTATTATTTTTTTTTCATATGTATATTTTTCTAATTTAAGCCAATGTTAGATATAATTTTTATTTTATTTTGTTATTATTATCGTCAGCTAATTCAATTCAACCAATATCGATTTTTTCTATTTATTAGTTTATTCATTTTATTTCTACTCACGACGTGGCATGATCGCGAAGTTACAAGGTGTTACATAACACCTGAATCAAACTACTCACCTCAAGTCTTGCGCACCAATCTCCTGTCAACAACTGGCCCAGTTCCGTAGTGCTCACTCGAATCTGCATCAATTAAACTCAATTTTAGTTTTATCCATACTATGGCTTAATCTCTAATCTCACTGTTCCTACTTAGTTTTGATAGACTCAAAACGTCCCGGTCAATGTTCGGTTAATCGGCTAAACTTGGTCAAACCTGGTCAACTTTTGTCAACGTGGTCAACTTAGTCACTCTTGGTCAATTTGTGCCCAAATTGGGTCATTTGGGTCAAAATCCCCAAATTCTAACACTTAGCCATATTTTGAGCTCTTTGCTCTTTTGCATAGCGAGTTTGCCGATTTTTGTGCGATTAATCTATAAATTGGATTGATGCAAAATTTTTCAGATTTCATCTAGACTGCCTAAAACTTCACCAGAATTTTATTTCTGATTTTTGGAGACCATTTACTAAGGTTTCTAAGTGCATTAACAAGGATTGTGAAATCCCGTATTCCTTGTGACAAACAGTCACTTAGTGAGTTGGTTGACCTACTTCCCAAATTCAGAATGGCTTGAAATTTAGTACACATACTATTGACATGTCCAGTGACCTTTCTAACAAATTTCAGCTCACATTGCCTTCATTTGGTCAGTCAAATAATCTGCTACTTTTTTGTCATGAAACAGATTGTTCAAATGGTTCAAATCCCCTGTGGTTTTCAAGTGCCTATCTACTCTGGTTCCAACACCAATCCAAGGCTATTTCTTGCTGTTTTTGCAAGGGTTTAGATCCTAAAACTCTAATTAATAAAGTCTTACCCAAAGCAGTAAGAAACTATATTCATGTTTACTCTCAAACACAACTCCAAAACATGAAATGCATAAGGGTGTTCTGGCATATAAAACCTAAACTATAGAGGCTTTTGGTTTGAAGTTTTTATCCTTTTGTAGTCCCAAGTATGAGGTTCAAGTCGCCTCAGATCTTGGTCGAAACGGACACATCTAGTACCTCAAACACTGCCTCCAATCTGTTCTGAAAGTTTGCTTTCCGCAGAAACTGTCAAAACAGTTGATCACACAGTTAGTTTAATAGCCTTTTAAAATAGATTTAAAGTTTTAGTATTTGATTTTCACCTCTTGGACATGGACCTACATGGAATAAGGAAGAAAAAGAAGGGTTTTACCTCAAGAACGAACTTAAAATGGCCTAGGAATCAGCACTCCAAAGATTGCTTCAACATAATTTTTTTCTATTTTCTAGGTTTGAAACATGGTGAAAAACACCTTTTCTTGGCTATTTTCGTTTCAGGTGGTTGTGCACTTGGGCAAAGGGGCTTGGGGTTCTTTGAGAGGGTTGTAAGAGCTTTGAAATGAGCCAAATTTCAGAAAAAAAATGGATGAGAAACGAAGAAGTTACAAGATCTGGAATGTGAGTGGGAGGAGTTGGAAACTAGAAAATTCTTGCT
This sequence comes from Tinospora cordifolia, assembly GCA_030144865.1. NCBI lineage: Eukaryota > Viridiplantae > Streptophyta > Magnoliopsida > Ranunculales > Menispermaceae > Tinospora > Tinospora cordifolia. Next base: position 14,607 of record JAJIYU010008297.1, on the reverse strand, counting down.
CAAGTGGAGGTTTTGCTGCATGGAGGGGGTGTTTGCATGGCAAAACAAGGTGCCACGTGGCCCTTGAGCTTCCATGCAGGATGACCAATTGACACTACCCATTGGCCACATCAGGAGGCTGAGATTTGATGGTAAAACTATGGCTTCAAAATCATGTATTCCCATGGTTTTGTCGCTGGAAAATTACCTAGAAATCTGCAAAATTGGTAAAAAAAAATTGCCAAAAACGAAGGGGAAAATGGACTTGGCCTGCGCTGGGCTAGCCAACCCAATTGGGCTGGCCCATGCGCCAGGTTCAGGCGCTAAGCACCCAGCCATCTTGTTCAGCTCGAGTTCACACAGGTTGGAAGCCCGTGCGGGTTGGATTTTCGGCTCACACGAGCCATTCAGCCTGTGTGGCCGAAGTCCGCCAAATTTTTTTCTTTTTTTTTTTCTTTTGCATATAAACGCGCGCGCGCGCACACACACACATATATTTATTCAAATTTCGCATTTCTTTTTCTAAAATTATCAAAATTACTGATTAAATTATTTTTCATCAAAATCTTTCAATTATACACAATTTTCATTATTTATACAATTATTTTCTCTAAAAATTGAATCATCCATCAAAAATTACATTTTTCTCCCAAAATTCAATAATCAATCCCAAAAATTATTTTTCTCTAGAAATTACATTTTTCTTATAATTTCATGTATTTTCTCCTCAAAATTGTATTTTTTACCCATTAGTCTAATTTTTCTTTAATCAATAATTTAAAATAGGGAAAATTGAAAAAAATCATGTACTTTCATTAAAAATTTCAGAAAATACACATATCGGACTCAATAATTTTTATGTATCAAATTATGGGTCGTCACAGCCTTCTCTCCTTATAAGAAATTTTGTCCTTGAAATTTATAATGATATAGATAATACAAGTCAAGAAGCAACATTCATAAGCTTAGGGTAGTGGCAGATAATAAAATCCTCAGTCTCCCATGTATCCTGCTCAGCACCATGGAATTGCCAACGCACCCGTACCATCATTGCGCAACCTCTTCACAGCTCGATCTATGATAGCCACTAGCATCTCATCAAAATGTACAGTCCTCTCGCAACTCAATATGCCTCCAATCAATAACGTGCGAGGGATCAGGGTGATATTTCTTTAGCATAGAAACATGAAATACATTATGCACCTTCAATAGCTGTGGCGGTAATGTTAGCCGATAAGCAACGAGGCCTATCCTCTCAAAGATCTTAAAAAGCCCAATATATCTCAGTGTAAGCATCCCTGAAATCCTGAAACGTGTCTGCCCCTTGCAAGGCAAAATGCGGAGGAGGACATGGTCACCAATATCAAACTCAAGGACCCTTCTCCGATTATCTGCATAACTCTTCTGTCGGTCTTGATCGACCTTCATATTCTATCTAATCCTCTATATCTTCTCATTCTGCTCTTGTATGAAGGTAGGGCCTAAAACTGCTTTATCACCTGTCTCGGCCCAATAGCCGGGAGACCTGCATGGTTAACCATACAATGCCTCAAACGACGCCATCTTAATGCTCGACTAGTAGCTGTTATTATAAACAAACTCACATAGAGCCAAGTGATCCTCCCAGCTACCACCAAAATCCAAAATGGAAGATTGCGGCATGTCCTCAAGGATCTGGATCACATGCTCAGATTGGCCATCAGTTTGTTGATGGAATGTTGTACTAAGGTTCACCCTCTTCCCCAACTGAGTTTGCAATGCCTACCAAAATCGGAACGTGAACCTTGCGTCTCTGTCAGACACAATGGATAGGAAAACCCTATGGAGCCTCATAATCTCTCTAATATAAAGTCGGCTCAATCGCTCCACTGAATCCTTGGTATGCATATGAAGAAAGTGGGCAGACTTCTTCAAACAGTCCACAGCTACCCAAATAGCATCATGTCTCCGCTATGTATGGGGTAATCTTGTAACGAAGTCCACAGTGATGTGCTCCCACTTCCACTTCGGTATAAATAAGGGCCGTAGAGATCCATCGGGTCTCTGGTGCTCAGCCTTGACCTGCTGGCACGTATCACATCTCTATATGAAGACTGCTACGCCCCATTCCATCCCGGGCCACCAATATGTTCATTTAGCATCTTGGTACATCTTATTGGTGCCCAGGTGAACAACATATCTCGATCGATGTAGCTCTTCGAGCACATTGCATCTCAGGCTAGCATTGTCTAGTACCCATAGCCGTCCCTTAAACCTTAGTAGTGCACCCTGTGAATCCAGTTACCACTCTCTTCAAAAAGCGTCATCTGCCCAAGTCCTGAACATATCATATTTGCATCAAGAGGCTGTCCTTCCATGATCTCCTGAATCTTCGACTAGTTGGGCTAAAATTTGTGCATTGACTCTGGCCTCAATAGATGACTCATGGATACTCATGATCGAAGCAAGATCAAGTATCATCCACTCATGGGACATATGTACGTTTCCTACTCATAGCATCAGCCACTACATTAGCCTTCCCAGGTGGTACTCAATAGTGAAATCATAGTCCTTTAAAAGCTCCATCCATCGCCTCTTTTTCATGTTTAGATCCTTCTGCGAAAACAAATACGTGAGGCTCTTATGATTCGAATAGTGTGTGAAACGCTCACAGTAGAGGAAATGCTGCCAGATCTTAAGTGTGAATACTATCGCTGCCAGCTCTAAGTCATGTTCAGGGTAGTTCCTCTCATGATCCTTCAACTGTCGAGAGGCAAAAGCTACAACCCTGTCATTCTACATCAATACACAGCCCAAGCCTATTTGTGATACATCAGTATATATAGTCAACTCTCGGCCGGGCTCTGTCAATACTAGTACTAGAGCCGATGTCAATCTCCGCTTAAGCTCAAAAAAGGCCTCCACGCACTTATCAATCCATACAGAAGGGGCATCCTTCTTGGTTAGCTTCATCATCGGAGCTGCAATCCTTGAGAAGTTTTGGACGAAACGACGATAATAGTCTGCTAAACGCAAGAAGCTATGGATCTTGGTCATTATGATAGGTTTCGACCAACTGATAACTGCTTCAACCTTAGTGGGGTCCACAGAGATACCATCATTTCTAACTACGTGACCCAAAAATTAGACCTCGGATAGCCAAAACTTGCACTTGCTGAACTTAGCATATAACTTATGCTCTCTCAAAGTCTGCAATACAATTCTCAAATGCTCAGCATACTCTTCGTGAGACCTCAAATAGACCAAGATGTCATCGATGAAAATGATCACAAAAGTGTCGAGGTATGGATGGAATACCCTCTGCATGAGGTCCATAAACATAGCTGGGGTATTGGTCACACTAAACGGTGTGACCAAGAACTCATAGTGCCCAATCTAGTGCAAAACGCAGTCTTCGACACATCTTCCTCCCTGACTCTCAGCTGATGATACCCAGATCTCAGATCAATCTTTAAAAATACCTTGGCACCTCTGAGCTGATCAAACAAGTCATCTATACATAGAAGAAGATACTTATTCTTGATCGTTACCTTGTTTAACTGCCGGTAGTCAATACATAGGTGGAGGCTCCCGTCTTTCTTCTTCACAAACAATACTAGAGTGCCCCAAGGTGACACACTGGGGGAAATAAAACCCTTACTCCTGTAGCTCCTTAGGCGCCATGCAGTAAGGAGGAATCGATACCGGTTGTGTCCCTCGAATGACCTCAATGATAAAGTCGATCTCTCGCTTAAGGAGCAAGCTGGGAAGATCCTCAGGAACACATCAAGGAAATCTCTGGCAATTGGGATCTCATCAATAAACAGTTGTGCAGGTGTCTCATCTATGGTCGTCAAACCAACTAGAGTATCGATCTCATGTTGCATCATCAATCGACCCTAAGTACTCTGCCTATCAGATGCTTTACCGTGGAAGATAATAGTGGGTTGGCCTAGAATCTGAAACACAACCTTCTTAGTGAAGTAGTCAACATATGCGTGGTATGCAGCCAGCTAGTCCATACCAAGTATGGCATCAAACTCGAGAAATTCCAACACTTGGAGGTCTACTATAGTCTCAAAATCCCCTAGCCTAAGTACACATCTCTCACAGATCATGTTGGGGTAGATGCATTTCCCAACAGTAGTGTTTAACATCAACTAAGTAGGAGCCTTAACCAGTTTAAGTCCTAATCTATCCATAGCATATCTGGAAATAAAGGACAAAGTAGAACCAACATCAATTAAGGCATAAATATATGAGTTACAAAGCGAGACAATACCTTCCACCAAGGTCTTCGTCGAGTCAGGGTCTGGCTGGGACCCATTGTAAGAGTCAGACACTCAGCCTTCTTGTGTCCAACCTGTCCACACTAATAGTATGTAAGTGGTGGCCTCTATCCTCCCTGATAGTTCTAACTCTGTCCACGGACTCAGTCACGACCTCTACCTCGGGCCCCAGAAAATGTGTTCTGCTGCTCTACTGGTGGATTTGCCTGCACGGGAGTGGCTGCAAGTACCATTGCCTGGGTGGCAGTCTGGCTGGGAGTGCCTCTCGAATTTGCCTCATAATACTTCCTCTTCCTCTGTCTCTGAAAACGACCACGACCTCGATGACCCCTAGACCCACCTCTGTGTGATGGTTGAGTTTGTAATACGGCCTACTACTATAATTGTGGCTGAGGGGTACTGCCAGATACTACAGAAATCTCAGGGCGCTTATCAAATCCATCCATCTCATACAGTAGGGCCTCCCTCTGGATCTCTTCTAAGGTTAGGGCCTTGGATGTGGAAGTCGCCTTCCTAATGGCGACCTTCAGCCTTCGCAGATAGGATCTAGCCCTCTCTCTCTACTCAGCAATCAATCCAGGTGGGTAGGCCTCCAACTGTAGGAACCGATGTGTATACTCTCGCACGGTCATGGTCCCCTGGCGCAAGCTAAGAAACTCTACCGTTTTACATTTCCTTTTAGTTTCGAGAACATAAGCCTCTATAAACAGTTCTCTAAACCTGGCCCATGAAGTGATCTAGTCCTCAATGCTCCTAGTAGAATGCCACCATCTAGCAGCCTCACTCTCTAACATTGGGCTGAAAACAACACCTAATTTTCCTCTGATAGTCTCAAGGTCTCGACATTCTTCTCCATATTCAATAACCAGTCTTCCGCCGCCTCTAGACTAATGCCGCCTCTGAACCTCTCAAAGCGCAAATCCATAAAACTCTTGAGGAGCCGAGCATGGGTTCTTTCGTCTCCTTGTCTATCCTGGGCTAGGGCTACTGGTGTCACTACCGGCCCAACTGGTGGCTTAGCAGCCGGTGGCATAGGTGGAGTAGGCTGCACTACTAACTCGGCTTTCTGCCTATCAGCCTCCAATCGATCTAGCCTCTCCATCAGTAAGGTCGTCTGGGTCTGAGCAGCCTTATTAGAGGCCCTAATCACTGCCTCAAGTCTCTGTATCTGGTCCTACTTGGGCTGAATAAGAAGGGGTGTTGGTGGTGTCGGCTCCCTAGGCTAGAGCGGTGGTCTGCCCTGCCTAGGTGGTGCTCTATCTCGCCGAGGTGGCATGTCTATATGCAGTTCAAATTGGATTGTTGGTTATTTATACATTCAAAATAGACTCGACTCTAAAAGTTTACTAGCATTGTATGTTGTGTTCAAAATACATTTTGTGATTGCTAGTTTTTTCTTCTTTATTCGATGATTTGCTTACTTTTGCAATCAATCTGATATCGTCTAAGTTCTTCACTTATTAGTGTTTTTTAGTTCCTTTGAACCTAGGGCTCTGATACCAAGTCTTGTTGGGACCCCTTTTCTAAGCCAAGGGCAGCCCGACTAGCACAGTGGCCCGACGAACTCACTTACTACATTGAGTTCGCCCAACCACTGTTAAGCACCTTTTCAATCTCATACAACAAACAGTATCAAAATAATTGGAACACTTAAAAACGAAAGTAAGTAACATACGAAGAGAAAACATTTCATTACATATTTTTCTTGTCCAAAATACAAAATTGACCATTTACACATGTACAAGGAATGACCAACCTCTAAATCAAAGACCAAAAAGAAAGGGGACAGGAATCGTCAGAGAGTTAGGTGATCACCACGCCTTTCCCTTTATCAACCATCGAAGAACCTGAAATAGTGATAGAGTAGTGAGCTTAAAATCAACGTGGCTCAGCGAGTAGAAAAACCAGCATGTCAACCATAACCAATACTCCAAAACAATGCATGTATGCATGAGCAACAGAAATAATGTAAAGTTTGAGTGCATGGCATAATACAAAGCAGTTATAAATAATGCAACTATTATAAAAAAATTTCAAATCCATGCCAATAAAAACATATCTAAGCTAGGGTTAACTCAACAAACCTAACCTATGGTCATCGCTCGAGTGGGTTTTGTGTCAGGCATATACTGGCTACTTGAGCAGGTCGTGAGCTAGGCGTACTAATCGAATACCTTACCCTGACGCTCGACCCTCGAGTGTCGTGACTCCAGCGGGTTCAGTAGCTAAGCGAACTAATCATATGCCCTAACCCCTAATGCTCAGCCCTTGAGCCTATGGTTTCACTACCTGTGTACATCTACACATCTCAAAACCTATAAGATATATCTAAATCTCATGAAAGTATTTAAACCATGTCATTTCACACAAGTTTTATGCAAAGAATACAAGTTACAAATAACACCAAAATCAAACTACTCACCTCGGGTCTTGCACACCGATGTCCTATCGACAACCAGCCTAGTCCCATAGTACTCACTCGAATTTGCATCAATTAAACTCAATCTCAGTTCTATCCATACTATGGCTTAATCTCTAATCTCACTGTCCCTACCTAGTTTTGATCGACTCAAATCGTCTCGATCAATGTTCAGTCAATCGGCCAAACCTAGTCAACTTTGGTCAACATGGTCAACTTAGTCACACTTGGTCAATTTGTGCCCAAATTGAGTCAAAATAAGTCAATTGGATAAAAATTGGGTCATTTGGGGCAAAATCCCCAAATTCCAATACTTAGCCATATTTTGAGCTCTTTGCTCTCTTGCGCAGCAAAAATTTTTATTTTTTTGCGATCAATCATAAATCAGATTTATGCAAACTTTTCCAAATTTCATCTAGATGGCCCAAATCTTCACCAAAATTTTTGTTTCTGATTTTTGGACACCATTTACTAAGGTTTCTAAGTGCATTAACAAGGACTGTGAAATCCCGTATTCCTTGTGACAGGCAGTCACTTAGTGAGTTGGTTGACCTACATCCTAAATTCAGAATGGCCTGAAATTTAGTACACATACTATTAACATGTCCAGCGACCTCTCCAACAAAGTTCAACTCAAATTGCCTTCATTTGGTCAGTCAACGAATCTGCTACTTTTCTATCATAAAATAAATTGTTCAAATGGTTCAAATCCCCTATGATTTTCAAGTGCCTGTCTACTCTGGTTCCAGCACCAATCTGAGGTTGTTTCTTGCTGTTTTTGCAAGATTTTAGATCCTAGAACTCTGATTAATCAAGTCCAATCTAAAGCAGCAAGTAACTATAGTCATATTTACTCTCAAACACAACTCCAAAACGTGACATGCATAAGGGTGTTCTGTAATTTTTCCAAGTCCCATAATACCTAACTAATAAGACATATTTGCAAGCATATAAAATTTGAACTACAGAGGCTTTTGGTTTGAGGTTTTTACCCTTTCGTAGCCTGAAGTATGAGGTTCAAGATGCCTCAGATCTCGGTCCAAACGGACACATTTAGGTACCCCAAATACTTCCTCCAATCTAGTCCCAAAGTTTGCTTTATGCAGAAACTGTTGAAACAGTTGATCAAATAGTTTGTTTCATAGCCTTATAAAATAGATTAAAGTTCCAATATTTGATTTCCACCACTTGGACATGGAAGTACATGTAATAAGGAAGAAAAAGAGGGGTTTTACCTCAAGCATGGACTTGAAATGGCTTAGGAATTAGTACTCCAAAGATTGCTTCAACACAATTTTTTTTTTCTATTTTTTGGGTTTGAAACATGGTGAACAACACCTTTTCTTAGCTATTTTCGTCTCAGGTGGTTGTGCACTTGGGCAAAGGGGATTGGCGCTCTTTGAGAGGGTTGAAAGAGCTCCAAAATGAGCCAAATTTTAGAGAAAATAGATGAGAAACAAAGAAGTTACAAGATCTGGAATATGAGTGGGAGGAGCTGGAAACCAGAAAATTCTTGCTCAAGTGGAGGTTTAGTTGCATGGAGGGGGTGTTTGCATAACCAAACAATGTACCACGTGGCCATCCATGCGGCCCTTGAGCTTCCATGCAAGATGACCAGTTGGCACTACCCATTGGTCACATTAGGAGGCTGAGATTTGATGGCAAAACCATGTATTCCCATGGTTTCTGGTTGGAAAATCACCCAGAAATCTGCAAAATTCGGCCAAAATTCGTGAACAAAATTGCCAAAAACGAAGGGGAAAATGGACTTGGGCTACGCTAGGCCGGCCAACCCAATTACGCCGGTCCATGCGCCAGGCTTGGGCGCTAAGTGCCTAGGCCGTCTTGTTCGGTACGAGCCCGAACGAGCTGGAAGTCCGTGTGTGTTGGATTTTCAGCCTGTGCGGCCGAAGTCCGTCAAATTTTTTTTCTTTATTTCCATTTTCTTTATTTTTTCTTTTCTATATAAACACACACACACACACACACATATCTGAATTTCGCTTTTTTTTTTATAAAATTATCAAAATTATTGATTAAATCATTTTTCATCAAAATCTTCCAATTATACACCATTTCCATTATTTATACAATTATTTTCTCAAAAAATTGAATAATCCATCAAAAATTATAATTTTTTCCCAAAAATTTCATTAATTACTCAAAAATTTCATAATTATTTTGAAAATTCAATAATCAATCTAAAAAATCTTTTCTCTCCAAAAATTACATTTTCCTTGTAATTTCATGTATCTTTTCCTCAAAATTGTAGTATTTTTCCATTATTCTAATTTTTCTTCAATTAATAATTTAAAATAGGAAAATTTGAGAAAAATTTGTGTACTTTCATTAAAAATTCAAGAAAATACACGTATCGGACTCGATAATTTCTGTGTATGAAATCATGGGTCGTCACAAGGAAACTCTCCTTCTCCATGTTTGGCCCCAAAAAGAGAGTACTCTCTCTTAGGGAACGTCCTCTTTGAATTAAGACCAGTTTAGATAGTTTTCTTGAACCAAGATAAGCATTGTTGACTATTATTTGGTGTCCCCTCAAATCTGATATGGTACTCCCCTAGCTGGACATCCAAAGCGAGAGAATAGAAAGCATGCCTTGTGGGTTTGTGTGATGAACAAGCAATGAAACAAAATTGAAAAGTTCTATGAGCATCTTCCTATCCAAAAGGGGACGTCCCAACTAAGATTAGAAGTGTTTTAAGTCTAAAACTATTCTCTGAAATTAATTAAGAAATTTAATAGTGAATCAAATCATGGCTCATAATAATTTAGCAAGCTTTAGTGGACCCACAAGCTCACTTGTCTTTCCTCACCCAAACCGTCCACTCTTGATTGGAAACTTGCCCAGCCTTATGAGCTGCCTAAACTAAACTAGATGTCCCCCCTTGTGCTCATGTACATCTATATAAACCCCCTCATGCTCATATTCTTCTCATCCTAAAGCAAAGAGTTGACACTTCCCTCTTTGCTTATTTTAAACCCTCTTCTTGGCATTTATTCTCACTTCTCTTATGTACACAAGTGAGAAGCTTTAATTTTAGTCTTCTAGTGAGTTGTTATGAGTGCTTTTGTTGTTGGTTGAAAGTTCTTGAAGTTCTGAAAGTGGTAGATAAGGAGAACCTCTGTCGGATTCAACAAGAAACTCGAATTGAGGTGGTAGGGATTTCTATAACTTCTACCTTACTATTTTGAATTTCTAGCATGTTCATGCTTGTGTAACTTTAGATTTTAGCATGTTTAATATTAGTTTTTAGCATGTTTAATCATGATTTAATTTCATTTAGCATATTTGCATGTTTTAATCATCCATGAGATCATGTTATGCTTAGATTCCATACTTAGGCTTAATTTAAAGTTTCAATCATGTATATGATGTTTCATGTTTTCTTGATTGTTTAAAATTGTGAAATTTTATATTATGAAATTGTTTCATGAATACGTGACTTTAAATATGAGAAAGTGAAGATAAGAACCACGTACTGTCATAGTAACCCATATGGGTGCTATATGTGTTCTGAACACATACTTGGGGTGTGTGGTTGCAAAGTGCAACTAAGGGATACTTGGTATGTGGCATCCGATGGAAAGTAATAAAGAAATGTCTTTCTAGCCTAAAAAAGGGTATTTAAATTAAGAACATCAAGGGAGCAGAACCCTTTTCAGTCATAATGTCAACTTGAAACCAACTTGTTGTGTGAAACACTTAGTGTATGAAAGTGTGTAAAATTGGATGTGTTAGTGATTTGAATTAGTAAGTTAGTTGTTTGATGAATGATTCATTGGGCTATGCACACACCTCTCTCTTTTTAACATTTTTAGGAAATTGAATATGATGGCAATGAAAATCTGATAGTAGCTATTGTTGAAAAGTTTTTTTTTTTTTTTCAATGTAAGGGCATTTTGCCCACTTTAGATTTATTTGACTTCCGCTGAATTTTGATTTTAAAATTTTGAGTTATGTACTCTTGATTATGATTTTAGTAATATACTTCTTTATTTTCTTTAATAAATAAAGAGTTAGAAATATTCTTTTTTCTACTTGTAATGCCTTATTGAATTTAAAATTGATCAAATTGGGTGAGACACTCATGAAAGGTTCAATAAGAGTTAGAATAAAGGAATCAAGATGCAAGTTGTGTACTTGTAAATACAACAAAGGACCCAACCTGCCTTGTGGTTGAGCTTAAACCTGTTTCAAGGGGATTGAGGTGTTACAACTAAGTATTATAATATAAAAATACTTTCATCTTCGTTATCGCCTAAGCTTGACCAAATATGTTCTATCAAGTTTGAGCGAAGATAATGATATATATTGCGATAGTTCTACATTCCTTTAAAGGTACTGTTGAAAAATCATACTAGTCCCTTGTAATATAAATTGGTTCTTTCCCTTGGTCATCATTCCAATTTGTGATTGTATTCCTTTCATCCTCAATAATTATATTATATAATATTATATACACACACATTATATCCTTTAATTTTTTTCTTGTACCAAAAATTAGGCAAGCCTTATACAATGACCCAACAAGATTGAAGTATAGCAAATGCTCACTCAATGTACTTTCTTACAACCTCTTACATTTACTTAAACTTGATCCTTTTTCAAATTTTAAGACATAAAAAACTTTTAACAAATGTTGTCCACTCTAGATATATATATATATATATATATATACTATCAACAAGATAATAGCTTTTGTATAATTTGTATCAATGATAGTGAACTGGACATTTGAAGCATATTCGTGCAAGACATCATTAAACAAAAGACTTTGGTTGATAACCTTTATATTATTGTTAGACCCCACATCTCTAATTAATGCATGCCATATCCACAAATTTGTAGAAGCCATCGTTTCTAGCATGATTGCCAGAACGTCTTGATCACCTCAAGTAAATTAACCTTTCTAAGCAACTAGGCAATTTCTCCGATGATAATGCAGACAATCTATGTCCCAACCCCTTCTCAGGTGACATCACGACCGACATAGTATTCTCAAACATGTCAGAATACTGCCATATTAGAAAACCCCACAAGCCTTCCCAACTGAATTACCAATTTTCCTAAAAAATTTTGATAGAGTTTCCTTTAAAAATATAATAAGTCACCAAATTCAACTCACATGATAATTATAATCAATATAACAAAAACATATATTTCTTCATAAAATAAACCATACATTTTCACAATCCATAATTTATTTTGACATCACATGCAGATGATAACACGTCTATGTACATCTCCAAATCCAGAAATCTGGCTATTTATCACAATTACAACATACTATTAACTTCAAAAAAAACTAATAATGATATCACATCTTCCCTTTCCCTTTCCTGTCAGAACCTGGAGAAAATGAGTAAGAGTAGAGTGAGCAAACAACAAGCTTAGTGAATAATCTGAGTTATGGTATTTTACAACCATCATATGTATAAAAACATGCAAGGCAAAAACAAATTTAAATCACCGGTAAATAAAATAAAAAAGAAACATACATGCATCATGTAATAAGTAAACATGCATTCAATTTTAATAACATGCAATCTTTGTAAAAACATAAGCCATCTCCCTCCTTCTAGATAACTGAGCGAATCTGCTCCTCATTACACAAATGAGGAGTGCACCAGCCTCCGTTATCCAATTATCTATTCATTTCTATCTCATTCATCTTATGTCAGGAATGCACTAATCAAGATTACCACAATGGTCAATCCCGTGAGTTTGTTCTCAGAAACTATGACTAATAGACATGCTATCATGTCAATAACCTATTTAGGTATATAATTGATATGCTACAATGCATCAAAACCATTGCATGAAATGCAATATATCATTCTATTTAAATAAAATCATACATTTTAATATAATACAAATGTCAAACATAACGTCATAAGTAAAGATTACTCAAAAAATTAATGCCCAACTTGTTTCTATTATCCAATAATAATTTGTCTTCACAACACCAATATAATCTTGTCACCAAGAATTATTTTGCATGCATCAAATCAATTTCAACTCATTTGAATTTATTTTTATAAATCATTCTCAACCTATTTACAACTTATATTTAAGCCAATATATCCATTGAATCTCATGCGTTGGTGCACAATAACCTAGATATGCTCAATAATCTTTAATATTATTTTTTTGCACATATAATATATTTTTATAGCAGAAAATATTAAAAATAGGCTTCTCAATTATATTTTTATTAATTTTTTAAAATTTGGATAAATAGGCCAATTGGTCAAACATCCAGCAAAAATCTAATTGATATCCAAAATTTATGAATTTGGTGTTAATGGGTTTGTATTTTCATTCTTTACATTCTTATGGATTTCAATCAAAATTTTATTAGAGTTTAACATCGCCAAAAGCTCATCCAAAGGTTATTCAACTTTGGATATTTATTTTTGTATCTATAGGACAAGCGAATAAAAACTAACCATATATATGGGATCTACATATTACGAGGAGTGTTTTGGTATAATTCTTACTAAGTTTTACTCACGGCGGAAAAATATTATATTTTTGGGTACTACTATAAAACACTCCCTGTAGTAAAAATTACACCCCTAAGATCATAATATGTGGCTTATTTAGCATTTTTGTAACTAAAATTGGAAAAAATCACTTACCTACACGTTGAATCTGTCGAGAAATCGGATTTCCTTCCTCATTCTATTTCATTCTTTTTTTTTCTCCCAACCCACATACAACATCACTTTTGTTTTGTATTTTTTTCTTTCCTAAGTCATTTCACACCAACCATTTATACATAATTTGTTATCTTAATTACTATCATCCCATCATTCAAAAAAAAGGAAGGAAATTCGATTTTATGACGGATTTGATACGAAGGTAAGTGGTTTTTTCTAATTTTTGTTATAAAAATGCTAAATAAGTCATGTATATGATCCTAGGAGTGTAATTTTTATTGTAGGGAGTGTTTTATAGTAGTACCTAAAAATAGAGTATTTTCCTACCGTAAGTTGAACTTAGTAAAAATTATACCTTAACACTTTTGGTGATATGTGACACCCTGGCTCCCGGTTAATCATCTCTGTGTCTGTTGCGACGGTCCGTCACTTGGGCCGCCGCGCGCGGAGACGGCACGCGCCCATTCGTTCGTTCGACGGGAGATGCTGTGTCACTCGTTCGTTCGCCGAGAGCCGAAGGCTGTGTGGTTTGGTTTCCTTTCTTTCTCTATCTCATGCTTCATACCTTTCTATTTAGTAGACTATGATGTGAGAATTAAAAATGTACAAAGGCCATCAAAACAATGGTTTCTTTCAGTAGACATGAAATTCATTTAAAATATATGCAGCGGAATCCAATTCGTTCATAAATCTATAGTGATTTCACATTTGGCCAAATGAAACACTTTGCAGCGGAATAACATTTCAAATCCATTTTCAAAACATGGAATGAAAATAAAACATTGCCCAAGGGGCCTAATTTCCAAAATATACAATTTATAAGTGAAATAGTTCAAAATAAAAGAAGGCACATGCCCTGTTCAATTTACACATTTAAACATTATCTACGACAAAATGGTACAAAGATAAACTCAAGTAAAACTGAACAAAAACTGTAACAACCTCCCCGCGAGGTCACTACTCCAAAGACAGCCCGTGTGCTGACCTATACCTGCAGTGTCAATGATCACTTGTAATGGAGAAATGGGTGAGCTCGAGAGCCCAGTGGATTATCCCTATACATCGCTAGCATTATACAAACCAGAATACAAAACATGCAATCGCTTTCATTACATTAGGCGTTTCACACAATTTCTTGTTTCGTTGTCGTCTAAGACCGAAAGAGTCTATAACCCTCGGTATCCCCTGTGTGGTCCGGGAGCGAATCTGGGGTAACGCCCGAGGGCCGGTTACCTTCGGGACCACGATCCAAGGATGGAA
>JAJIYU010008296.1:0-18224 GCA_030144865.1 Tinospora cordifolia | reverse complement strand
TATTTCTTTAATATTTAATTAATGCTATTAATTAAATAATCAATATTTTCCATTTTCATATATTTTTATTTATTTCATATTTCATTTTCAGATAATAAATTATGTAATTATGCACTAATATTCACATAATGTTTGATTTATTTTTAATAAATACATTTTATTTAATTATATGCATGTTTTTATGTACATATCCCCATAATATGTAGTATTCACATTTTTTGTGTTAATATACATTTTATTCATACCCATATTAACCTATATGTGTATTTATACTTTATTTATTTATTTATTTATTTTACTAAATCTTAATTTTTTTATTTAATTATCAAATTAAGGTTTTATTTGTTTAATTTTTACTATATCTCTAATTTATTTTATTTTTCATGTACCAACCCACCATTTGCACCCAAAATTTCTTAAAATCTTTGAAATTAATTTATTTGACTTATTTTATTATTTGACAAAATTCTGGGGTATTACAACCTACCCTCCTTAAAAGAATTTCGTCCTCGAAATTTTTATACCTTAATTCGTGTGTCATTTCGTTAGGTGTTTCTGGTAAATGGGTTGGTTTTGACTAATTTGATAAGCCTAAGGGCTTGAGTCTTTGTAACTATCTTGGTGACAACCTCTGGTGTTTTCGAAGCTACATGGTTAAGGAATAGCAATACTGTGTTTCATAAGTTGCCTCTTTTGATCAGCACGATATCTAACCATTTGGTTCATTGTATTCCTATAGTTTCCTAATAGGTCATTTCATACATAGTCGACCCCCTGATTCTCAGTTGATCAGGTTTACTGAAAATTTGGCTAGCTCTGTGAACTTCATTTCATATTCAGCTACAGTCGCGTCCCTCTACGTATCGATATTGTCCCCACCTTAGCTACCACTATTGGGTGTAGAGTTTTGTTTTTGGCAAGACTTGAACCTGAGCGTCCCAAAAGCTCTTAGCATTAGTAAAACTCACAATTGCTCATTTAGCTTAGGCATCACTCTAGTGTTGGACTGATGTGAGATATTGCAATCCACCCCCGTTGGAGTAGTCCTGTCCCAAGACTCACACTTCCATCACACCTAGAGCAGCTCTGATACCATTTGTAACAACCTGGGCCCATTACGTATGATATTGTCCCACCTTAGCCACCACTGGCTGGGTGCAGGGTCTTGTCCTTGGTGAGACTCAAACTTGAGCCTCCCAATGTGCATCGGCACAATGAGACACCTTCGAATGCACATTTAGCCCAGGCATCACTCTGAGTCGGACTGATGTGGGATATTACATGCTTTATCAACTATGTTCTGACCACTATGTCCTTGAGAATGGTCAATCTTAGTGGAACTATAATCTTCATTAGTTCCACCCTTAATCCTTTAACAAACTTCTCTACCTTAGATTGCTAATCCTTCACAAGTTCCAGACCAATTTTGAACAATTCATTGAACTTCTGCTCATACTCGAACAATGTCATAGTCTTCTCAGCTAGTCAGATGAAGTTGCCTACTGATTGCTAATAATAAAGATGTTATCATAGAATATTGTCATAAACTATTCCTAAATCATCGTGGAGACATCTACGTCTTGGTCATTCATAATCATTTCCCATCAATGATAGGCGAGTCCCACAAATTGATGCACTACTAATGCCATTCTCTTAGGGCCAGTTGCCCCGAAGCATTGAGATGATTATTCATTTTTTAAAACCATATGTTAACTACCATATTATCCGATTTGCCATTAAAGGTAATTAGATGCAATTTTTGAAACTCAATTAGCAAATATTCCCACTCTTTATCATCAAGAATATGTTAGTGTGGTACTATTAGACCATTCAATAATAGGGCCTGATGAGCCTGAGGCTACGGTTGTGGCTGTGGCTGGACTAGAAGTGGAACTTGTGCTTAAGGTGGAGTCCTCATAACTTGTTTTACTACTTGCTGGGTGATCTCTACCATCATCTCCATCAATAAAATTGCGCCCATTGGAGTTGTTGCTACTATTGTTGTTGCCATAGGTGCCCTCTAGTCCCTTTGACCAAATTCATCAATATTCTCCTTCCTCGTCGCATTTCTTCTAGTTTTTCCATTATCTATAAGTCAAAAGTTATTTTAGTATCTAATAACTTAATTCAACACCATTAAAGAAAAAAGTGAAATTCTCAATGTAAACAAAGAATTTTAACTTTATTACTCATTTCAAATCAATTTCGAGTCCATGTAGATTCTTTTTCTTAAAATCGTGATACAAAATAATGCTTCTCTAACTTGTGATAATAACTATCCCCTCTATGTCCATTCATAAATCCTTATAACTATTGTTGCCATATAACGATTATCTCACGTTTCCATATCATTCATGCTATCGTGACTCTAAATTTATGTTTTTAGATTTTTGATCTATTCAAGCAAGCTAAGCTTGTTCTTCTAAGTTATGTTCAAGGTTTTTCACATCCTCTGATGTTGCTAGGTACAAGATTTTTGGTCTCATTAACATGATAATAATTGAAATAGCAATAATAGCAACCATGCAACAATCATTCAACCAAGCATTCCATTTTAAGCTAGCATAACAAAATCCTAGACTTTTACCCATGCCTCCAAGTTTAAGTGTCCCACACTACTCTTACCCAACAACATAGGTTTTTTCTCAAGGATTTCACTACACCCAAACAAATTTGTAAATGTATCGAGGACTAAGGCCTCTCAAGCCCCATTATACTCAACTATCCCATACAAGTTGAGCATAGGATAACAAGATCTTCGAGAGTCACTGACCATTCTCCAAACATTGCTTGTTAATCTCTAAGTCTAGGATTCTTTTATAACTTTGATCTCTAAACATTTTGTACTACCCAGAAACTAGAGATACAAGATCCTCTTAATCTCATGTATTGACTAAACCAGTGTTTCATTTTTAAACACATTTTAATCTTTAATCTACATCCTAAAGATTTTTATTCATAATCCATTGTGCCATCCGTGGCAACACCTAGGTCTTTTCCTAAGGTAATTTCCTAGACCTAAGGACTAAATAAAATTGCTAAAAGGTTTCTCCATTAAACCTATAGCCCAAAGTTTATACTTTAGACCCTTACCTTATTTATCTATTAATTAAGCTTTGATTCCAACTTTTTAACACCTTGACCTCTAGTCACCTAACTGGACAAGAGCTAAATTATGAATATGCCCTTGATTGCAATAAATACACATACATAAATGAACATTTAATAATAAACACAGGGTCAACCAAAGGCTGGGCATGCTATGTCATTACTACATCATTCATATCCTAAAATTTACGAGTTAATTAAAAACCATTAGATAGCATTCATAACCGAAGAGTCAAATAAAGTAAAGAATTATCAAAAGTTCACAATACATAAATTACTAAGATCGGGCTCATTAGTTGATATATTAACGTTGAATTAACTCCTATAAGTGTTTTTGTGCACTGCATAAGGCCATAGTTTGAACTATTAACCAAGGTTATTTGATTGTGTGTTCATGTAATATTGTGTAGGAAAAAACCAGCCCTTTTAATGGTCTCAAGGTCACTGGAAGTGACTGATATATATATCAGTTTTTGGTTCATAAACCAGTCTACCTATTAGGTTATTTTGAGGGATTTTCATACATAAAACCTACATATGAGTAAGGTTTACATGCATAAACTTAGGGCCTTCTTAATCATGCTCTAAGTGGTCCCAAAGGTGGTTAATACCTACTAATATGGATTGATATTCGTGGCTGTAAGTGTTCTAAAAAGTCTCCTACAATGGCCATAAAAAAGCACTCAAACATATTACTTATGTGTGAGCACAAGTATATTTACTCCAAGTCATTCATTTTTTTTGTGCACTATCATGATCGGCCATATTCTAAATATAATACATAATAATGAAAAAGAGTTTATACCTTGTTGTTTACCTAATCCTCACTCCTTCAAGATTGAGCCCCGACCCACAAACTTGCACCTTCAAATGCAATTATGAGTTAGTATGATTCCTACTTTATAACTTGGATGAAAATAAGTAGCAACACAAGCTACCAATGGTTGGTGAAGTCTTTCTGAGATGAAGACATGAATTCCAATTTTTTTTCTACTACAAACACCTCCGCTTGTCACCACAATCATTAGGTGCATTTTCCTCAAGATAGATCATTATTACTCTTCTTAGATTTTGATATTTTCATTGATTGTTGGTATTTGAAAGGTTCTATAATGGTGTATGAAAGTAAAAATATGGGAAGGAGGATGAAAGAGTGACGTTCTAGAAGAGAATGGAGAAGAAGAAAAGAATGGGAGTATGTCAAGTCCCCCGTTTTTTGTGTGTCCTTTTTTTTTTTGAATGTTAGAGAATATGTGGTGTGGTTTTGCGAGTTTGGAAAGGTTTTGATTGTAGATTTGATTGTCCATAAGGGTTAACCTACTTCCCAAAATCAACAAATTAATTTCTCAACTTTTTTCTTTTTTGGACTTCAATTTAGATTTAGGAATGTTCGAACATAATTTGAATATTTTCTATTATTCTCTCTTAATTAATTTTTTTCATAGAGTTGTGATTTCAAAATAAAGTCTTATTAGGTAGGGATTGATTTCCTTAATCAAGAAATTATCCAAATATGTTACCAATTCAAATACATTGATTTGACTTGAATAGTTAAGATTTTGATTTGTAATTTTAATCTGAAGGTTGTAATGTCTCCCTACAATGACTCAAGGATTGGAGCATTTTGTAATTTTCCCTGAGGAGTATTTTAGTATATTTTTTTCCATTACTTGGTAATTTGTCCATTAAATATTCTACTAATTTACACAGGTTGATCATGTCTAATTTTTTTTATCATATTAATTAATTATTTTTTCCTTAGTATTTGGATCATCCCACATAAAATATTACCACTTAGTAATTTTATGTATACCTTATAAATGTTATTATCTAATATATCATGTATACTAATTCATGAGCACACATTATTCTAAATTTATTTTCAATTTATATGTTCCCTATTATGATAAATAAAAATATTTATATACATTTGATTTATTTATTTACTTAATATTTATTTATTTATTTAACATAAATTCCTAGGATATTATAATCTTACCCCCTAAAATGAACCTCAAAATTAAAAAGTGTACCTTTTAGAGTTGTGGTTGTTATTAAATCATTTGAAAAGTTCAAGATATTTTTCCTCAATTTCATTTTGTAGCTCTCACATTGCTTCTTTTACTCCATGATGTCTCAAGAGCACTTTAACCAAATGTACATCCTTATTTTCTAAGCTTTGTGTTTTGTGATCTAATATCTTGAGGGGTGCTTCTTCATACATAGAGTTTTCTCGAATTTCAATATTTTTCCACCAAATGATGCGTGATGGATCTAGTTCATACTTCCTAAGGATGGATATATGGAAGACATCGTGTATGGAGGATAGTTTTGGAAGGTAAGTTCAACTAATAAGCACACTTCTCAATTTGTTTGATCATCTCAAATGGTCCATTAAATCTAGAAGACAATTTTCCTTTGTGTCCAAACCTCCTAATGCCCTTTTAAGGATTGATCTACAAAAGTACCTTATCACCCTCATGGAAATCTAATGGATGTTTACGTCTATCTACATAGCTTATTTGTTTGCTCTGGGTCATTTTCAATCTTTATTGGATCAATTTGACTTGGTCATTCAACTCTTTTACCAAGTTTGGCCCCGTTTGTATGCTTGGTTGGTTGCTATTGTTATAGACAAATTCAGCGAGGTGTAAAATTTGCTTTAGTTTCCTCTAAAAATCAAGGGCACATGAACTAAGCATGTCCTTAAGAATTTGAATGATTCTTTCTAACTATCCATCCATTTGAGGGTGGAATATGGTACCTAATTCTCTCTATAAGTGTAACACCCCAGCTCCTAGTTTCCCTCTCTCTCTCTCTTTCTCTCTCTCTCTCTCTCTCTCTCTCTCTCTCTCTCTCTCTCTCTTTCTCTCTCTCTCTCTGTGCAACGAGTCCTTGGGGTTATGCGTAGAGATCGAGGCACGCTCGTTCGTTAGGAGACACTAGGCTCGGGTTGTTCGTCGAGAGCTAGAGGCTACACGCGATTCCTTTTCATTCTTTCTATCTCATGCTTCAAGATTTTCTTTCAAATAAGTCATGAATTCAATTTAAAATGCACAATGATCTTTAAAATGCCAGTTTCGTCAGTAAAATGAGATTCATCAAGAAAATGTATGTAACGGTTCTAAATACTTACAAAATCAAAATGGAAGCATATTCCATAAAACAAAACACCTCGCAGTGGATTAATAATTTTAGAATCATTTTTGAAACATACTCTGAACACATAAACATGGCCCAATTGACCTAACTCCCAAAATGTTTAATTTACATGTAAATTAGTTTAAAAGATGGAGGGCACATGCCCAGTTCAAATTGTTTACAACAACATGATAAAATATTAAACCAAAAGAAAACTGTGACAACCTCCCAGTGAAGTCTTTACCAAAATGACGGCCTCACATGATTGGGTCCGCTCCTTCAGTGTCAATGATCACTTTAATGAAATAATGGGGTGAGCTCAAGAGCCCAATGGATCATCCATACACAACACTAGCATTGTACAAACCAAAATGCAAAACATGCAACACTTTTAGTACATACACTTTATTTATCATTCTATTAGAATATAGACCGAAAGAGCCCTGCTCTTGGTGTTTGGTCCAGAGCAAATTCGGGGGTAACTCCTGAGGACCGGTTACCTTTCAGGACCAGGATCTAAGGAGAGAAGTCAGCAGTGACTTTCCATTCAAAGACACAATCAGCTGTTGTAGTCAGCTCAAGTAAGGACACCTTTGATGACAACTAAAGGCCGGTCATTGCCTTGGTATGTGGAGTTATTGAATCTTAATTTAATCTTCTTTAGTTGCACATTCTAGTCCAATTCACACATAGTCATCATATGTAACATTTTAAAGTGAACTAATCAGATATGTTTGACCATTCATGGAGATCAACACATGAAATCTCTATTTATGCATGTTATAACATAAGTAACCAAGCATCATGGACACATGTTAAGTCATTCCAATTAAGATCAATCAGATATACCCTAGCATGCTTCTAGGTGCTCATTAAAAGTAAACATACAACATGCTTTGCATTCAAAGTTTAAATAAGGCTAGGGAGTATGGAAATCACTGACCTTGAATCTCCTTCTCTCGTGCCTTTGCCCCTTGCTATGCACGCTTTAGATCTTCAATCTATAAGGTTTTCACACCATGGTTTTGTAAGTCTAAGTCATTCAAAACATGTTCAAAATCATAGATTTAATGTTCCTACATAGGCATCCAATGTTGTATACAAGATTGGAATGAAGAACGAAGGAAACATGGAGTGCACGATGGGTTACCCCATGTGCTTAAAACTTAACCACACACAATTTAAGCTTAAAACACAAATCAAATTGAAGGAAATCCTTATAGCTTAGGGCCCTATGCGTCTCAGCTTCATTCCTTACCAAAACAAGGTTTCACACCCCTCAAATCACGAGTGCTTCAAAGGAAAATGAGCATACACTTAGGAAATGATTCACAATGCTAAGAAAAAAATATTTCAATTGGGGTTTCGTGATTTCCCTTAGCACAAACAATTTCAAACCATGCTTCAACTCAGATCCACCATTGTTGATGTCGCTCTTGGCGAATCTAAGCTTGAGAATGAGTAGAGAAAGGTTTGAATGAGCTCAAGTCACCCTTAGTACTCAAAAGAAATGCTAAGAAATGAGATTGGAAGGCTTGGTTAGGGTTAAGGAGAGAAAACCCTAAGTTGTGATGCTCAAAATTCAAATCTAGAGTTTTCCGCAAACATTGCACTTTTATAGAAAAACATGAATTACCGCGGCCACCCGAGAATTACTGCGGTAATCGGTATTAGTGACCACAGTACCAAGGACGATGCTCTTGCTCATTTTTGGGTTTCTTCTTCAATTACTTCGGTCACCCAAGAATTATTGTAGTAATTATAGAGTTACTGTTATCACTGGCTACAATGACGAGGGGGACACTTTTCTTTTTGTTTTCTGGGTTTGTTCAGGATTACCATGGCGATCACTTTCATTTACTGTGTTAACCAGTGGAATTTGGGCTTTTTGCATATTTTCTTTGACATTTCTTGTGCTTTTCAAATTTATATCATTTTTATGTTTATTTGAAGTTTATTTGGACTTATTCTAGATGATTTTTGGGTACCTTATTATTTTCTTATTTATTTAATTAATTATTCTATTTTTTATTGTTTACCAGTAACATGGAGGTCTTATAAATGTTTGGGGTATTACAATAGGCTTTGCCAAAACTAAGATGTAAATTGGAGTCGTTGTCTAACATTATGGATTTAAGTACTCCATGTAATTAGATGGTCTCTTTAACACATGGTTCTCTCAGTTTGTTAAATGTGTTTGTGGATCTGATGGGTAGGAAATATGCAACCTTTGTTAATCTATCAACAATGACCCAAACAATTTGTAACACCCTAAACCCCAAGAGACAGGTTCAAGTTCAACCATAAGGCAGGTTGGGTCCAATGTTACATTTACAAGTACACAACTTTTTCCACATTTCATTCTCTCAAGTTGTATTACTTGTCAATGAGCACACAACCCAAATAATTTAACTTTAATTTAATAAAACTATTACAAGAGAGATAAAAGAAATACTTCAATCTTTATTTGTAATAAAATAAAGGGATACATGCTTGGAATTCAAATAATAAAAAGGGAAGACATAACTCAAAAATAAAATTCAGCGAAAGGCTTAACAAATCAAAAGTGGGCAATATGCCCTTACATTAGAAAAAGATTCTAATCATCCATAGTCTTCATATTAATTCCTTGAAAAATATTAAAGAGAGAGGTGAGCACAGAGCCTAGTGGATCATTTAACAAACTACTAATTTACTAATTCAAATCAAAAGTACATCTAATTTCAATCACTTATAAGCATTAAGTGTTTCAAACAATATCTTGTTAGAGTTGTATATTTGACCAAAAGGGATTTTAAACCCTTGATGTTCTTTATTAAAATACTCCTATTCTGGGATAGAATGATAATTCATCTCCTCACATTCCATTGGAAATAATGATCACTTGTTCACATCCCAAGTATTTTAAAACACATCCACACTTAATGATGTTCTTCATATACACTAAGTATATGCAAAGAACACCCATGTAATACCCCAGAATTTTGTTAAATAAATATAATAAGTTAAATAAATTAATTTCAAAGATTTTAATACATTTTTGGGTGCAAATTGTGGGTTGGCACATGAAAAATGAAATATATTAGAGATATAGTAAAAATTAAGCAAATAAGACCTTAATTTGATAATTAAATGAAAATTAAGGTTTAATAGAATTAATTATGAAATTTAAGGAATTGCTTATGAAATAAATAGAAATAAAGTATATACACATATTGGCTAACATATGTATGAATAAGGTGTGTGTTAGCATAATAAATGTTAATACTATATATTATGTGAATATGTACATAGAAAAATTTATATAACTAAATAAAAAATGTAGTGTACATGTATTTATTAAAAATAAATAAAGCATTATGTAAATATTAGTGTATAATTATATAAATTATTATCTGAAAATAAAATATGAAATAAATAAAAATACATGGAAATGAAAAATGTAGATTATTTAATTATTGGCATTAAAAATATTAAAGAAATAAAAAAATATCTAATAAATGTAATATTAAATAATTAGAAAGGGAAAAATATTAGTAAGACCACAAAATAGAAAAGAATATACAAGAAAATCAAGTTTTTATCAATTAGGAAGTGTATAATTGGCAAAATTTGGATAACAACATTATTAGAAAGCAATTTGGTAATTAGAAACTGCATCTAACGGTCCAAAATGAATCTGTAAAATCTAACGAATGAGATTGAAGCCCAAAACAGCGCCCAGGAGGACCGAATAACCGAGATCTAATGGCCCAGAAACCATCAGGATGATCTAAAGGTTCGAATAAGTCTCATCTGATCACGAATGACACTGTAATCGAGGTTCATCGTGCGGCCCGGATCGATGATCAGGATCGGATGCTGTGCTCGAGATCCATCCAACGACGGATATCAAAGCCGTAGGAATCAATCGCAAATGGTGCTGCGCTCGAGGAAAATCAGACGGCCTGGATTCAATACGTCTTTAATCGATCGCGAAGCATGCGTAACTCGAGGATGATCAATAGCCCACAGTGAATTCGTTAATCTTGATCGCGATTCCGTACTGCACTCGAGGTTGATCAACGGCCCAAATCGAGTTCGTTAATCTCGATCGCGAACGTGCTGCGCTCGAGACTCATCCAACGGTCCACGATTGAAGCGCCTTGATAAATGCTGTGATTGAGGATATCTAACGGTAAGGAGCCAAGATGATGATCGCGATCTGATGCTGCGATCGAGGACTATCAACGTGCCAGATTAAATGCTCTGAAATCAAACCAAAAAATTAACGAAAAATCTAAGAAAATCATTTAAAAATTCAAAAATTGGTTTCTAAATTCCCAAAAATTTCCAAAAAAAGCACTTGCTAATCTCTTATGCTTGGGGGGCAGGAAATTCTAAAGAATTAGTAAGTTTCATACAAGATAACACCACAAACTTGTCATTCTCTACCCTTTTGAACTCTATATAAACACCCCCCATGCTCACAATTCATCTCATCCCAATTCAAGAGCATATTAGTCCCTCTTGAATCTCTCTAGCCTTCTTCTTGGCAATCTCCTTAGTTCTTGAGTTTTCTTGAGTGTTCTTGAGTGTTCTTGAGAGTTCTTGAGTGATTGGAAGCCTTGAAGTAACGACACTTTGCCGGATTTCAGAGGCGTGCAGAAGAGACGCGTTTAAGGTGGAAGTGACTTCTAACTTCTACTTCTTTATTTTAATTTGAATAAGTCTTGCATGTGTGATGATGTTTTGAAGATGATTAATTGAATATATGTTTTAATATACATGCCTTATTTATTTTATGTGCCAAGAATATATATGTTATGCATGTTTAGAAATTAAGAATATTGATGCTTGTTATACATTAATTATGCCATGAATAAATATTTATTGATTCATGTTTTGGATATGTTACATCGATGGTTTAATTCGATATTGTGTGTTTTATCACTAAGAAAAGATTAAATAAGGATTTAATCCACGTACCGACGCGATGATAGGCGCGGGGATGGACGTCATCGTGTGTGTTCCACCCCCCGACCCGGCTTGCTGGTTTACCATTGACGATTTTGAACTGGGTTTCCAAGAGTGATTCCACTTGATAGATATGCGGTTTGAGTTTTCAAAAGTGATTCTCTCTCCCAACGATGTGGAATACAGAGATTAACCTCTTTCGCTCCGAATGTCAACCATAAACAAGAAATTTTTTGTATCACCTACTGTACAAAAGTTTTGATATGCTTGGTTTGTTTGAATTGAAATAATGATTTAGATGTTTAGAAAGATCCACTAAGCTATGTACTCACCCCTTCCTTCTATTTTTTAGGTTATTGAATCACACGAAGACCATGAATATTAGTTAGGCTCTCTTTCTTTCGAAAGATTTTTAATTTCTATGTAAGGGCATGTTGCTCAAGTTTTAAGACTTCTGCTGCAATAATTTTTTTTAAATCAAATTATGACTCAATTTTATTTAATTAATTGAGTTTATGAATTTCAGTTATTTCTTTTACTATTGCCTTATTAAATTCTTAAGTTTAAGTTACGTTCTGTTAAATACAATCAAGGCATGAAATAATTGAAATAGAAAAACAAGTGTGTGCCACTTGTAAAGTAACACCGACCTGGCCCACCGTTTGGTTTAGCCCACCGTCAAGAGAATGGTAGCTGTGTCCAATGCTTAAAGATATGGGGGTTGGGGTGTTACAACCCATAACATCACTTAGACTACTATGATGGTACGTGGTTCTTATCTTCACTTTCTCATATTTAAATTCAAATAACCATGATACTAAATCATAAGAGTTGATATCAGAATTTAAATAATTAAGAAAACATGGAAAACATACATGGCATGCTTGAAAATTCAAAAATAAGCCTAAGCATGAAATCTAAGCATGTTATGCTATCATATATCAATTAAAACATGAAAACATGCTAAATTGAAAATAAAAATTGATCAAACATGCTTCAAACTAAAATAAAAATGCGCTGAAAATTGAAAAAAAAATGAATATTCTAAAGACTTGAAGTAGTAAGGAAAGAGTTATAGAAATCCCCTCCACCTCAATCCGAGTTTATTGTTGAATTTGGCAGAGGTTCCTCTTATCTACCACTTTCTGAAGTTCAAAAGCTTTCAAACACCAACATAAAGCACTCAAAACAACTCACTAGAAGACTAAAATTAGAGATTTTCACTTGTAAATACAAGAGAAGTGAGAAGAGATGCCAAGAAGAGGGCTTAGAACAATCAAAGAGGGAAGTGTGAAGTCTTTGCTTTAGGATAAGATGAATGTGAGCAAGAGGAGGGTTTATATAGATGTTCATGAACACCATGCAGACGTCTTGGGTAGTCTTGGGTAGCTTACAAAGTTGAGCATGTTTCCATAGTTCAAAGGGGACAGTTTGGAGTGAGATAGGCAAGTGTGCTCATGGTTGGCATGTAGGACCACTTTGGCTTTCCAATTCCAAAGATATGAACATAATCTTGTTTCCTATCCATGTGTGAACACAAAAGAGGACTAGATTATATTCTAATCTAGCTAGGACATCATCTTGAGGAGATTTGGACATGTGAGCAAGAATCTTTCTTTTGTTCATTTTCCTTGCTTGGCTATCACTCTTAGTGTATAATAGAAATATTTCTTCCTTAGACGTTGAGCAAGCATGGATGGTGAATATGTGATCAATCTTGTGAAGTACAATATCATGGTTTAGATTCCTATTTTTGAGTCTCTCTAAAATGGCCCACCATGTGGGGTTAATTTGGACACTTTGTATGTTTCTCATTTTGGCGCCATGGAGTTTCTAGTTACGAAACTTCTAATTTTGGTTTGTGTGGCCAGCAAAGGATGGCTAGTGTTTGTAAGTGAGCACCATTTATGTTTTCGAAACTTCTTATAAGGTTTGTCACATGTGTGCATACACACACATATGGGTGTAGACGTCAACTAGGGTGCATGGCACACTTGATCACTTTTCCTTGGCACATGAGATCACTTGTCTTGATTTCTAACCATGGGTGACACCTCATATATGTGAGTTTATTGAATCATTTGCATAGTACATAGGATCATTTTGTATGGATTCAAATAAGGAACACATCCCATGGAGCTTTGGGTAGGGTGAGTATGCACATGATCATGGTGTTCCACCCATGTGACTTGCACATGCTTGGGGTAGTCATAACTTCATGGGTCAAAAAAAATTCAATTATTCGCAAAGAATTATGGCCTTTATAGTATAGTTTTGGAATCACATGAAAAAAAAGTAAGAATTTCAATATATGGTTTGGCCAAATTGGTTTTCATTTACTTTTCTTATTTAGAACCCACTGAAGGCACTACGAAATGAAAATTCAAATCTTGGGCAATTGTCCTAATTTTTGGATATGTGGTTTATTTTGTTAATTCGTGTCATCCTATTTCATTTCATGTCATTTTGAATTCCTGAAGTACACTAAATGCCAATTCTTTCTAATTTGGACCCCCTGAAGGGCGTTTGGCAAATGAAAATCCTAATCTTGACCAATTGTTCTAATTTTTGGATATGTTATCTAATTAGTTGGTTCATGTCACCTTACTTCGTTTCAGGTTGTTTTGGGTCCCTAAGGGTCACCAAATGAGACTTTTGGAAACCTACAACAATTAGCCCCAAAATGAGACGGGTTTCATTTCGAACCCAATTTCACTGAATTAATCTTGAATTTCATTTCATCAAGTATAAAGTTTTCAAGGTATTATAGTATCTCCCCCTTTCAAATTCTTAGGTAGATCACTAACAAAGTCCATAGATTGCGTCACTTCCATTTGGGTTTGGTACTGGTTGTAGTAGTCCAAATGATTTGCTGGCACGTCAAACATTTGGAGACATAACTATCAATATCTTTCTTCATGCCCTTTCACTAGCATTCCTTCCTAAGGTTCTAGTATATCTTGTTTCCTCTAGTGTGTAGGGTATACTTTGTTTTGTGTGCCTCATTAAGATTTTTTTTTTGATGTTTTCATTGTGAAGGACACACAATCTGTGTCTAAATTTGAGGACTCCATCTGTATAAATCTAAAGGTCAAAATTTGTATCTTCTTGTGTCTTTCTCTTAATCTCCCTTAGATTTTTGTTAGAGTCTTGGGCCTCTCTGATCTATTTGTCCAAGAAAGAATTACATACCAATTTGCATAAATATGCCTGGTGTCCATTCATCTATATCCCTAGGTTATACTCATGCATCAATTGGTAAATTTCTACTTTCTATGTCTCTTATTGGTAATCTTTTAAACTTGATGCATTAGCAATCATGTTTGCTTTACCAGGGTGATAATGCCATTAAAAATAATAATTCTTCAAGAATTCCATCTATCCCCTAAGTCTCGGATTTAATTTTTTCTAGGTGTATATATACTTGAAGGACTTGTGATTTGAGAACAAGTCAAATCTCTCACCATGCAGATAGTGGCACCAAATCTTTAGGGCAAGGACCACTATAGCCAACTCTAGTCATGTGTGGGGTTAGTTCTTTTTGTGCACCTTTAATTGTTTAGAAGCATAGGCTACCAACCCATTCTTGCATCAACAGTGCTACCAACCCATTCTTTGAGGCATCCATGTAAAGGACATAACCAATGCCACATGTGGGAGTAGTAAATAATGTGGCAGTTGTCAACCTTTTCTTCAGTTCTTGGAAAGAGTGCTTATACTTTTCATCCCAAATGAACTTAGTATCTTTCATGGCTAATTTAGCCATGGGATTTGCAAGCTTAGAGAAGTCTTGTATGAACCATCTGTAAAACCTTGCAAAACCTAAAAGCTATAGATTTTAGTCACCATTTTAGATTGCTTGTCGTTCATAATGGATTTAATTTTAGTTGGGTCAACTAATAAGCTTTCTGCTAACAATACATGTACCAAAAAGTTGACTTTACTCATCCATGATTTACACTTGCTTAATTCTGCATAACATTGTATTGTCTTTCAATGTTTGATGCATAGCTTTCAAGTGATGTGAATGTTCCTCTTCCATCCTCGAGTAGATGAGGATGTCACCCACAAATACAATAACAAATTTGTCTAAATAGGGTCTAAATACTCTATTCTTCATATCCATAAAGGCAACTGAGGCATTGGTTAGCCCAAATGTCATGGTTGTGAGCTCAAAGTTATTGTAATGAGTCCTAAAAGTAGTCTTTGGGATGTATGTCTCCCTAATTTTCAACTGGTGATATCCTAACCTAAAATCACTCTTCAAAATGTAGGTGGCTCCCTTAAGTTGATTGAATAGATCATCAATTTTTTGTAGAGGATATTTATTCTTAAATGTTGGTTTAATCTTTTTTAATCCACATACAGTCTCATAGAGCCATCACTCTTTTTAACAAGCATAATTGTTACTCTCGAAACGATTCAGTAGGACAAATCAATCCATTTTCCCATAATTATTTTAATTGTGTATTTAGTTTGATCAATTCTGCAAGTTCCATCTTGTGTGTAATTTGATTTTAAATTTTGTCTCTCGATGCGGTGGCCATCCATGTAGATAATTAAGGAACACTTACATGTATTCCTAAACAATTGAAATATCTTTGATAGCTCCTTGTGGTGTTTGAGTCTCCTCATCCATTAGTACTTGATAACTTGGTCCTATTCTAAAGTAAACCATAGGATTTCCATGAGCCTTGTTTAGGATACTATAAATTTTAACTATGTCATCGTAAGACATTTTTAGTGTAACCCTTCTCTTCAAGCAATCAATTCAGGCTTCATACTAATATAACTAGTCCATCCCCAAAATAACATCATAGCCCAAAAATGGTAGCGCCACTAATTCTACCAAAAGTGCACCATCGCTAAACTTGAGATCACATTGACACTTATCTCCCAAAAACACATTGGCCGTTGTGGGAGTGAATACACTTATTCCCTCTTCAGGTAGAGTATTCAACAATTGTAATCTCCTAATGAAGTCATTAGATATAAATGATCTTGAAGCACTTGAGTCAAACAAGGCATGTACTACAACATTAAATACAGTGAAGGTGCCTTCAATTACTACCCATTGTAGAGTTCCTGGTTCATCTAGCATGGCATTCATCCTAGGTTGTTGTTGTTATTGTGATCAATTTGGCTATGGAGCCCGATCCCGTGGTGGGGTTCTGCTTGGTTGTCGCCCTTGAAACTGTTGTTGGTACCTTGGTGGCTACTAAGGCAACTGGATCTATTGCTAGCAACTATTTTGATGATGATCCTACCATTGATAGTGTTGCCATTATGTCTTTGAAGGTTGGGACAATCCTTTTTTAAGTGACCCTTTTGATCACACTGAAGGCATAACCCATCCTCTTCGCTCTATCCACTTCCTCCTTGCTATGTCATTGTTGCACCTTTAGTACCACTTGATGCCTTGGCCTGGATTGCTGGACTTGATGTATCCTTTGAGGGGCATGATCCCTTCGTGATGTTGCCTTTTTGGTTGTGGTTGGCTATGCTTCTATCTCCCATGCTGCATAGGTCACTTCCATTTGTTCTTTACACTGGCTTGTAGTGCGAATGCCCTCTCTAACAAGATTACTTGATCCATTATTTCCCTATATGTTCATAAGTTTGTAGCAATTACATCCTTGTGAACATCCATACGAAGTCCTTTAACAAATCTCATGGCCTCCATTCTCTCATCTCATATGAGTTCCTTAGAAAACTTGGTTTGATGAATTTCATCAATGATGCATCTTTCCCTATCAATAATGAGATTTAATTTACATGTAAATATCCAACTTGGAGAGGCAGTTGATCTCTGCCTCGTACTTTGCGATGGTCATATGCCTTTGTAGATATTGTATAAAGTTTGAATGCATTAGATGTTTCATGGCTGTTGTGAAGAACTTCCCGTAAAAGATCTCTTCAAATCGATCCTAGCTCATCATGTCCCCATCCATGGTGGGATCCTCCCTAACCATTTCCCAGCATGGTAGGTTGCTTCAATAAACTGATGGGTTACTATGGACATGTTTTAGTTGTCTTCAACTCCCAAAACCTTCATGTTTTTCTTTATTTTTTGAAACCACTTGTTTGCCTCATCACTATTTGGCAGACCCTTAAAGTTAGGCAGTCACAACATTTGAAGTTCTAGAACTTATTCTACTTGTGTTTTTGCTTCTACTCAGCTTAATGTTGGTGCTAGTGCTAGTTTTGGATTTTGGACATTAGGCAAGTTCCTCATAACCTGGTCCACAACATGCTTGGCAAACTTTGCTATGGCTTTTATAACCATAAAAGTAGCAGGAATGGGTGCAATAGGTGCTTTGGGTAGGAAGTGCTTGTGCCTCCCTCTTGAGATGCTTCCTTCATGTTACTTCTTGTTCTAGCAATTTGTGTCAACATCAATATGGCTATCCTTTCCATTAATGAATGCACTATTAGATCTCAATTCATAACAATCAAAATTTAAATTCATTAACTCAAAATTCCAACACTTGATAACAAAATCTTCTTGTCATGAAATTCAAATGGTGATAATTTTGTCATACATAATTAAAGTTTTCATTGATAAAATAAATAATTCTTGTGACAACCCATCACTGGGCCCCCAGAACCCCCCCCCCCTCAGGGCACTCTGGGCTAGGTGTTCACTTACAAGTACTATTCCCCAATGGCTCAATGGTAGTGGATGTTGCAACAACAATGTACTTATCCCCTAGGTCACGGCTTCAAAACTCCACAGAGGCGAAATAAAATCCCAGGGGGGGGGGAGAACAATACCTATGAGTGAACACCTAGCCCAGAGTGCCTTGAGAGGGGTTCTAGGGGCCTAGTGAGGGGTCCTCACAATTCTTTATTCAAATCAAGCTTGTCTAATATTTATTCCCTTGCTGATTCTACTTTAAGTTGATGAGCTCTATTAAAAATAGCTCGCAAATTGGCAATATATTCCAACATAATTCTCAGATGAATCTCTAGCCTTAGTCCTTTGTAAAACATAGATGCATGAACTCTATGGGTATAAC